>PVJD01004401.1:0-137786 GCA_004026545.1 Mormoops blainvillei
AGTACAAGTACAGCACCAACTCAAACAAAGGCTATAAGGTCAGCTGCCCTCTGGCCTTCACACCACCAGGGAAGGGACAGGGGGACCAACAGAGTGCCAAATAGCCCCAAGCTTCACCTCCTACCACCTCATTCGATCGATGCCAGGTGGGCGTGGAGGTTCAGGAATTTTTCTATTGAGTTCGGGTTGAAGTACGGGGGCTATTGCCAAAGAGCTTTTCTATCGTTAACCATCTTTGCCCCAGTGCTTTGGCGAGAGGGAAACAGGACTTTCTTGGAGCTTTCGATATCTAGGCCTGTTAGTGGTTAAGGGTTGGCGGTTACCTGAGATACAGGGGCAGCTATAAGGAACTCAGGGGAGTTCACCACCAGGTTATTTTTCAAGTCCTGAGGTCCCAGGCAACCCACTTTCTTCTGTCACCTTTTAGAGACATTGTATGCCTGCTGTGTTAGGTCTAGGGTTTGTTTTGTTGTTGTTGTTGTTGTAAAAGGGACGAGGTGAGAGAAATGGGGCTACTGCATCTTGTCAGAACTGGAAGAATCCAGGTTTTTAATTCTGATCACTCTCCCTCACTGTTCTGTATTTCGAAGGAGGAAACACAAAGTCTCAGGTTTAAGCCTGCAAAGGATGGACTGACAATGTTGCTGTGTGCAAATGTCGAGGAAGATTTAAAGACTGCTTTTGTTCACATTGGTTTTCTACTTAAAATGATCCACAGTTTGTGAGTGACTGGCCACAACCTTATTTTGCTTTTAAGCCCTGTTAAATTTTAGGCCCTGGTTTACAGAATACAAAGGTTTTTCAGGAACATCTGTATGGTTTTAGAACAGATGTACCTATACGCTAATCTGAATGAGTAACGTGTTTATCTTCATCTGGTTAATTCACCATCTCTCCTCTCAGCACTACCTACTTTAATAATTTGCTTGATATGTATTCTTTTGATTTCCCCTAACAGCGCCTCTTGCAGGTAAGAATGTCTGTCATACCCTACTCAAGATCAAGGACCTCACTGTAAATTTTTTCTGTTACTATTTGTAGTCTATATGGTCAGATTGTCACTTGCGAATGCATCCTCATAAGGGAAAAGGTGTTCCATCCTTGTCGATGAATATTTTACATAATTACATTCTATTTATGTTAGATAACTTTATGACAATAACCAGGTGAATGGACTCTGTAGTTGAGATACATCCCCAAATACAGTGTTTTTCACTCCTTCCACTAGTGGCTAAATATTTTTCTCATATCTCATCACAGTCGTGCTTGATTGAAAAAAGCAGAGACACATGGGTATGTAATAATCATGTATTTCAGTTCCTTTTTCATGTTGGATGAAGTGAGTATTTTGAAAGGCATTGGGCAGATTTTCCTGATAGTGCTGCCCGTCATTCATTCAAATTTCTTTTATTTTGAATGACCTAAACCATTTCCCAGTTTTTCTTAAAGTAAAACTGTCTCTGTTCAAAAGGTAACATATTTGATCTCTGTAGGTACAGTAAATGATGCCTCACATTGGTACGGTCTTTTATATTTACAAAACATTTTCTCATATCCTTTCATCTGACCTCTTCAATAGATTTGGGAGCCAAATACATAGCAGGTTTTTCTATTTGCATTTTTCAAATGAGGAGACAGATCCTCAGTGAGGCTAAAGGATTTGTCTGAATCCCACACCAGGTAAGTTATGACACCAGGGATTGAACCAGGACTTCTAAGGCCATGATGTGACTCATTAACATCCTTATACATTAAATCACCAGGAGGAAAGACTATCGTTTACACGTGAGCAAACTCGGGTCTGATAGTTTTTGTTACATATGCTCAAATCTTCTCAGGTATAGTGCTCATGCTTTATTTTATGCCAAAATCAAAGCCCCTCCTCCATCTCTAACAATCTTTCATCATCCTCACTTCGGTTTCACATGACTAAGTTTGCTATTAAGGGAATCAACAGAGTATTATTCCAAAGGGAGAAAAAAATCAGATAAAGCCCAGCGTTCCTGGCTACAGCCTGTGTGATTATGGACACTGTACTGTACTTACAGTAGGATGCCAGTGTGAGTAGACACTGCTGCTTTTGAAAGGATGAACATTCATTCTGACCTAATAACTATCTAACGCCGGGTACAATTATCTTTCTCCAAGTGGCATATTGTTATCTGACACTTTAATTGTTGTGTCATTTCTTTCTGAAAGACATGTTGGGTGTCTAATACAAACCAGAGGCTTCATGAATTATCCATGTCAGAGTGCTGCAGCACCGATTAACCAGTTCCAAAATAAAATCAACCCAATCTCATTGCCTGTTTTCAATTACCATAGCCAGATCTGGCCTGCCCTGTGACCCCGAGAGTTGGTTTTTTTTTTTCTGTGCTGTGGCATTTCTTATAAATATCAGCATTGGTCCGCCTATTCATCACAGCTATGAAAGCTTTCCTCCTCTTAGGTAAACCGCAGAGACAGTTCTTTGAAGACTGGAACATTCTTTATGACAGTTTTTGCCCAGGAAGTATTGCACAAGAGTGATAGGTCTCCTTTCTCCATGGCCATTCAACCTTGGTTTCTTTTCACTCTTTTCTGGGAAGGAATCTCAGTATAGAGGGCTGTTGCTAGAGCAGAAAGACCCTAGAAAGGCCCAAACATTCAAGTCTGGATAACTTTCCACTGCTGCAGCTGCTGTTTGGCAGCCTTCAAGCTGATAGGCTGGGGGTCCTGGGTTTGCCTCTGGGCCTGTCATCTGTCGTGTGGTTAGACAGCTGATGGGCTGTCATGCTTGCCCCTCAAGCCTGCACTTCCCTCTTCCAACTTCAGCTGCCACTAGATGATGAAAATCAAGCATCCACACAGCCCTTCATCCTCCTCCAGATCCCAGTGGTTGAATCAGCCTCAAAGTAGAAAATACAGCCTTTCCATTGTCTTAGCCAATACATTGGGCATCCATACTCCATTGGCACATCATCATTAAAAAGAAAATCAAAATTAGAACGCATCTGATGTTCCATACTTTGCTTCTAGTTAATGCCATGCCACCCCAAAGACTCATCTCCTCTTTTGGTGTTAATTGGGTTCTTTTCTGTCGCTTTCATTCCAGTTTGCACCTGACTGACATATACTGCTATTGGTTACCAAGTGAGTTGTTTGGTGAACTAGAGGTATGATAAATAAAACATGATATGTATTACTGCATCCATCTTTGGCTGCTTCATGGTACATTATAATTTGGGAAGGGACTATTAAAATAAAATATTAAAGAATAAGCAGAAACAGCCCCCTGTTAACGTGTCCAATGGCAAGAGAAAATTACAGGTTTCATTGTATATGCAGCACCATCTGCCTCTCTCAGAGGCTGAGCCTTCGGCTTTCCCAAGGGAAATAGCCGTGGATAAGTTATTCAATTAGAACAGCATTATTGGCCAGCGACCTTGGAGAATTGGGTTGATGATGTTGTGATTATCCTGCTCTACATTCCTTCATGTCTCTGGCAGGCTGCAGTGCACGGCAACTTCCGTAAGTGTATACTGAGCCCTACCGTAGAGGTGAACAATTGGAATGAAGAATATCAAAGATTCCTGAAATAAAATCAATTTTGAATGAACTTTGCTTGTTTAGCCACAGCTGCAATATTCCAAGTCATACTGTATTTTTGTAGACTTTCATTGAATTAAGTGATAGAAATGGCAGTTGGGAGGAAAGTGAGTTTCATGATATGCATTTAACCTGTGGCACTGCACAAAATAATTCTTCACGTAAGATTACAAGGTAGAAAAATACTCAAGCTTGCTTCAATATGATATTAATCTTAGGGATAGGAAAATCTTCTAGGGGCATAATGCTTCTTTAATAAAGCCTTTAGCTCTCCTTCAAAAACATTTGTATCACAAAAAATAATCATTATTTATGAATCACTTTCTCCCAGAAGGTCAGAGCCCTTTACAGATCATGCCATTCAACCAATTTCCTAAATGGGACATTCTTTGGGTTACAGGGACCATCATTGTTATCTATCAATCCTGTGGGTTTTTTTTTTTGTCTTACCCATATATATATAATTTATATATTTTTTAAATTATGAGTGCCCATTGAAGAAAATTGGAAATACAGAAAAACACTTAAAAATTAAAATCTAAAGTCATGTATTTTCTCATTTCGCATGAATATGTACATATACACATGCTCTGGTACATCAGATATTTCCAGGGTGCTTATCTGCACCCCGGGGTCAGTTCAGGCCATCTGGTAGAACTGCTTATTGAGCAGGAGCTCGGATGTGCCTCTCGTGGTTGGCTCAGGTGCTGACGGCTCTGGAAAGTGGCTGTCTGTGTTTCGGTTTTCATGATTTGTAAGAATTGCACATGCATAGTCTTTGCCCTGTTTTGACAAGCTGGTATTTCAAGTTATTTATTTTTATGACCTCCTTATATATCAGGATATGAACCCTTTATTGCAAAAACATTTTCCCCCAGTTATGTCATTAATTTTAAATTACTTTACAATATTTTTTATGGAAAAATGTTGTTACCTGCAGGTAGTCAGGTCTATCTTTTCACCTGTGTTGTTTTTCACTACCTTTGTGTGTAGGTGTGTAGAAGTCTTTCTTCACTTGAGATAAGTTAAACATTTACTTCCATTTCTTGTTCAAAAAGTTGGAAGTTATTTACTATTAACTGTTTAATACGTCACGTACATATGTATGCATACATGGATGTACTTAGTACTAAATGGTCTCAGATATGTGTATCCATAAGGACAAGTAACATTACCAAGAGCTCTAATATCTCAGTGACTAAACATATTTTTCTTGCTCATGTGAAGTTCATGTAAGTCCTGGGACCTCTTGGACAGGTGTCCTGCATATAGTAAGCTCAGTTTTCCAGAGGGCTTCAATCTTAATGGCACCTCTATCCCAGCCCAAAGCTTTAAGAATGGTGCACCCACTCTTCAGCTAGAGCTGGAAGCCCTGTTTCTTTGCCCAGCAGATGTAACCCTGCTGTAAGCCTGTTACCCAGCTCACTGCACAGAGAACTGAAAAATGAGGAAGAATGAAAATATTTGTAAGGGTTTGGAAGATATGCCACAGTCTACCCTTTTGGTCTCCAAATATTCAGTTTATTCTCCTTCCTGCACAGCTATTACAATTATACACCCTCCTAGGAGAGACAACACAAAAGTCTCCTCCATTCACGGCACCGAGTACTAAGTCCAGAATGTCTAGAAGATATACGGTAAATAGTCTCTATCTAAAGTCTTTTGGTAGCTCTGCAAGCCTATCTACTAAAATTAAAAATCATCTGGCACCCACACGTCCAATGGTTGGAAAAAGAAACAGGAGTCTCTGATCCTGAGAAATTCTGAATGCTTTCTGTGGAGACATACTGGGCCTCTTACCTTGATTGGACCATGAGGGCTCTCTAGGGGAATCTAACATAGTCCTACTTCTCGGTGACTCCTGGTTCCACCAGAAGAGGTTTTCCCTCTCTCATATACTTCTTGGACTCAATTAAAATGGATCCGAGGAGAATATGCAGCTTTCTTAGCCCACTTCCTGCCCAGGACCCAAGAGTGTCTTTAGGGCTTTAATAGTCTTAAACACTTTAGTCCAGGCTCACAGCTTCTTTAGCAATACAACTCTTAAAACTGTGGGTTTCTAACCTATTTGAGTCCAATTAATTCCATGTGCCAGTAATTACAGTTAGGATTCTTTGCCCAACATAGTTCTCAGATCAAACGCATTTCCTTCCATTCTTAACACTTAGTTCCCCCAATTCCAGAAAGGTGTGAGTCTATCTGGATTTGATGAGAGCTGAACTCTGAAGCTATTTTACCTGAGTATTTTATACAATTGAAAAGATTACTGGGCCTCAAGCCCTTAGTTTGGTCTTTACCCTGAGGTATTTTATTCCACTGAAGGTTTTTATTGGAAGCGTAAAGGCCAAATCCTTAATCTGATTTTATTTGTTTGTGTTTCCATAAGCAGGATCAATTTTAAAGCCTTTTTACATTTTATTTTATACTATTAGGGTCAAGAAGCAATTACTTTTTCTACTCATGCAAGACCCTAAATATCTGAACTTCCCTTTTTTTTTTCATTCTTGCTTACAAACAGGCAATTATTTTCTGAGCTGTTTTTCTTGTAATTCCTTACTAAACACAACCCAACCCTTAACAACCGATACCCATTACCTTCTGTTTCGCAAATTATCACACTAGAAGTGTACTTTCAACAAGGCACACATTCTGCTTTTCACATTATCAGAAGTAATGATCTTACCAAATGTGTTCCCGCAGCAAACATGGGTCTTCATCTTTTAAGACACAGGTGCCTGCAACAGAGGAAACAAATGAATAATCATTCACTGGCTCCTCACTGATTTATCCTGGCTCATTGGTCAGAAATAGACATGTGGGTCTGCAGAACACAGTAGCTTGTATGCCCACAGGAAGGGGGGCGGGTACTGAAAAAAACCGGTAACTCTAGAAAAGTCTATGCCAGTGAAACTGACTTGTGCTTCTTTTTTTTCTCCTAAAGGGCCAATTTTTCCCAAACAATTTGTTGACTATCTCCCTTCTCCCATAGGACCTTTTTTAAGTGAAGTATTTCATACGTACTCAGAGTTACTATTTGTGAATATCTACTGTCTAGTACAAGAAATAAAACTTTCACTATGCATTCAAGTATTTAGACATTTAAAACACTTGTACTGTATATTCATGTATTTTGGCACTTAAAAAAACTGTTAGACTTTTTTAAACAAACATTAATACAGAGAGAATAATTAATGAACCTACGTACTTATCAACCAGTTTCAATAATTACCAACATTTGTCTATTTTGTTTGCTCTGTTCTCTCCCATGATTTTTTTCAGGGGCTGAATTATTTTATTTTTTGCATATTATTATATATTATGTAAATAAGGTTATACTTAGGCATTCTTCTACAACACAGTGTATTTGTTGACTATCTGTATGTTTATTCATGTGCCTATGAGTAGTTGTAAGGAATTCACTTTATTACTATACAGGTTTCCACTGTACCCATACACTACAACTCATCCATTCCCCAGTTGATTGACACTTCATTTCTTTTCAATTCCATGCACTTACAAACATATTTGTAATAAATATTTTTAACATGTTTTCTTATGCTTGTGTATGAGAATTTCTCTATTATGTGTACCCAGAAGTGAAATAAATGTGTATAAAACTTTAATTTTTCAAAATATTGAGTTTGTTTTGAAAAATGGCTTAGCCAATTTACATTCTTACCACTGCGCATTGGTGTATTGCATATTTTGTATAGGTCCTATTGCTCCACATCCTTGCCAATAATTTTGTCATTTAAAAAATTTTAGACAATCTGATATACATGATATTTTATCTTCTAGTATTTGTATTTCAGTTTCCTGATTAACTGTAAAAATAAAAATCTTTTATGTATTTACTAGCATTAGGATCACTTTGTAACATGTTCACTCATATTTCTGTCCATTTTTTTAAATATAAAAAATGTTGTTGATATACAGCTCTTTATATGAGGTCTGTCCAGAGGTATCCAGCCATGTAATATGAAAAATAGAGACATTTACTGAAGAAGATAGAAGATACAAGAAACATTGGACATAGGACAATGATGCCTCAGTCCTCTTCAAAGTAGGCACCTTGGGACCTCACACAGTTCTCCCAATCGCCATCAGATACCCTGTCCTATTTTTCTGAAGCTCACCGAAGCTTGGAAGTTTCTTCCCCTTCAAAGGTGATTTTAGTTTTGGGAAAAGCCAGAAGTTGCAGGGCACCATATCTGGGCTATAGGGGACCTGAGTTACCTGAGTGATTTGATGTTTTGCCAAAAAGCTCTACATGAGACGTGATGCCTAAGTGAGCACATTGTTGTGATGAAGATGCAATCACCAGTGGCCCATAGCTGCGGACTTCTGATTCATCCAAACAGTTTCCGTGCAGGAATGTTCAAGCTTAATGCAAAATCTGATGCAGATTCGTTGCTCTACTTGCTCAGTCACTTTGAATTCTGTGGCCACACAGTACACATGCTCACTCCACAGGCTTCGACTGCCCCCACTGACTAGCACAGTGAAGTCGTCATCGTTCACGCGTGCACTCTCCTTGGCTGGCGGGTTACACTGATGTCGTGCAAGCCGATCTCCTTATATTAACAATGGCTGGTCGTTTTCCATACAGAATATATGTACTTTGAGGAGACCTATTGTGCTCAGAGCCAAACTATAAAACACTCTGCGCGCCGTTCCCACACTTTTGTTCAGGAAGTCTCAATGAATTTCTGTTTCAAGGAATTAGGAGATATAATTTCACCTTATAACTGCTATGAGAACATAGTTATTATTCCTATCGAAATCTTGGATGTATAAAACTCCCCCAACCGCTAATGTGGAAGACAGAGAGCAGAGTGACTATACTGAGAGCCAAAATGACAGAACAAAATCTGTCCTCAAAACAGAGTAAGCAAAGAATCATCAGACTTTCACATGTAACTAAAACATACCCTTCATAGAAGTAATAAAAATAGAAGAATCGGCATTACTTAATGTTGATTTCGGCACACATTATACTTGACATCCATTCAGTCATTAAATCCTCACAAGACCTCTTCAAGTAGGCCCTATTATTAGCCTAATTTTACTGATGAGAAAAGTAAGGGTAAAGAATTTATGTGACTTGTCCAGAGTCACAAGCTAGTATATAAGTAGCACAGCTGAGATTTGAATGAAGGTCTTTCTATACTGGGTACACATATTAAGTGATATGGCATCTCTTCAATTACTACTGAAGGTCCTTAGGAAAAGGACATTTTGTGTGAGCTATGACAGGGTGCGAAATGATGATTTTCATTTGTAAATTTAGTTTTTATTTTAGCCAGATATCTGACTAAATCTGTGGGTAAACAACATAAATTTTAATAAAACATGCATTTTAACATAATTTCTTTGTAACCAGACATGAAACACTTTTTAAAAAAATGATAGAGTTAGAAGAGTGTATGGGAGGAGGGATAAATAATGATGGAAAACAATTAAATTAAATTAAATTAAATTAATAAAAACTTTACAAGATGAAAAAGATCATTAGGCCATAAAATACCTTCACCAAAAAACAAAAATTTAGATCATATTCAGTGATCACTACAGAATTGGTAATAACAAAATTTAAGAAATAAAAAGAAAAAAACAAGCTTGACAGCTTCTAAGTAATTATTGTATCAAAGGAATATCTAAAACAATATCATACTATGCAGAATATAAAGAAAAAGATATTACTACCCATTAACAGTCTAATCTTCAATGCTTTCAAATTTAAACAAGAAATTGAGAAAAATGTATTAATTAGGTAAAAACATTACAGAAGGAAAGTTAAAGAAAAAATCAAAATAGCAATCAATGAAGATAACATGTGAGTGAATCAGAATACAGAAAAGCAGAAAAATGATAAATTAAGTTTTCATAGCTTGAAAAAAGTGCAGACAGAATTCTGAAAAACATAATTCAGAAACACTAGAATTTACCGATATATAAAATAAAGGGTAATTAGAGAAACTAGCAGATAATAAAATATTTAAAAGTTTTGATATTTTAAAAATATTAGTGAATTTTTTTTGAATATGAAAATCCTACTTAAAAATGGAAGATAATTAAAAAGTTCTTAAGAAAATAATCAGCCCTGGCAGGTGTGGCTCAGTTGGTTGGAGTGTTGTCTCACAACAACTAAGTTGAAAGTTTGAGGCTTTCATCACTGGTCTGGGCGCATGCAATATTTGGTCTGGGTGTGTAGGGGAGGCAACTAATCAATGTTTGTCTCTTGCAACGATGTTTCTCTTGCTCCCTTCCTCTCCCCCTTCCTCTCTCTTTAAAAATCAATGAAAAAATGTTGTCAGGTGAAAATTTAAAAGAAAAGAAAGAAAGAAAATAATCAGTTTAATAGATACATTCTTTCAAAGTCTCAAGAAATTGGCAATTCTCATTCTATGTACATACTCTTCCCAAGTTTATGGAATTTAGAATAAATAAATACTTTTAAATTAAATTCATATAAAATGACAATAAAAGGTATTGCCTAATTTACTATATTTTATGTAATTAATACAATCCTTATACCAAAGTATGATTTCTGCCCCCCCACAAAAATTATATACCAATTCCTAATATAAATATAGTAGCAATGATTCTAAATAGAAGTTCTACAAATCGGATTTTACACAATGCACACACAAAGAGTTTTCCAAATAAAGCTGGTTCCAGGAATATAAGGACAGCTTATGTTGGGAAATCTATTACATTGCAAGGTTCGACAGGCCATGGTTTACCAAAGGGAGGATGGTGACAGCCATTAGCCCTGGCTACAGGTACAAAAGGGTGCATTGTCATAGAGAATTTAAAAACAATAGTAAAGCTGAATGAAAGTTCTGCTGCTTTTTATTATAACCCTGTAAATAATGTCAGTGATAAAATATTCCTCCTAATAAAACACTTTTGTTGGTCTAAATTCTAAACAATTGTCTGTACCAGGCCAGGCTGCTCCTGCTGCATGCCTTGGATACACCGCTGCTTATGAGTAAAGTTTGCACAAAGCAAAACAAAACATACTAATATCAATTAAAGTCCACAAGGTCTTTGATAAAATTCAGCATTTCTCCCTGATTTTTGTGGTAAAACTAGAAATAGAAGGATACCTGAACATAATAAAAAAATACAATATTAAATTTATATTATAATTGATTTAAAATGTTAGACACATTCACTTAAATCATTAGTAGAGCAATGATCCTTGTTAATAGAACTATGGTTTTTATATTGCTCTTAAAATTCTGAAATATACAATGGAACACAAGGTAGAAATTAGCTGAGTATTGACAGGAAAGACAAATGTTTTAATAGGCTATATGATTATATACTTATTAAACCCAGAAAAAGAATGGAAAATCACTCATAGTTACTCAGAGTTTAATATATACACTCAACAACATACCTATTTTTCTATATCTTATAAAAAAGGAATGAAAACAAAAAATATATAAAACACTTTGGTGTTACATAAATGAAAAATACAACTGAATTATATGAAGAATGATAATATTTTTAGAGAAACAAAAATACAATTTAAAAATACAAACATGCCATATTAATAGATGAAAAGAAATATAATGCCATCCAAATTAAAGTCCTAGTAGAACTATTTTGACTTAGTTAAAATTTTAAATTTCCACTGGAGGAAGAATAAACACACAAGAATGTATAATTTTTTATAAAATAATTGCACTGTTTCATAAAAGGGAGGGAAGAATAGGCAATGGTTGCCCTGTTGGATATTGGAGCATATTTCATAACTCCAACAAGTAAAATAGTATAATAGTAATGAAGGAAGTAGTTGACAATGAAAATCAGTAGACATCATGACATAGGCCAATACTATGACCTAAGGATTTAGAATGCAATGTGAATGTTTTAGAAAGCAGCGGGTGTTTCAAAGAACCAACGTGACCAAGGCGAAGCAAGAACATTCTCTAGAACAGTTCTGGGAGACTTGCTCTACTCAACATAAACATTTATGATAAAGTTACGGTAATGATGTATACAAGGTATTGATGCAGAAAAAGACAAAAACACAGGGGAGCCAGAATAGAATGCCAGGCACAGACCCATATATGTAAGGCCATTTTATGTATGACAGAAACAGTGAGAAAAATATAAGAGAAGAATAAATCTTTTTTTCTTTCTACCCTTCTAGATCCTCACCTGGAGCTCTGTAACAAAAGACAGACACACAGGAGAAAAATAAGCATAAGTTTATTAACATGATTATCTCATATGTACAATACATTGGAGAAAGTCAGGGATGAGTCACTCAAAGTGTGGGTAGAGCTTGGGTTTATATAGCATTTTCGACAAAGAACAATAAATTTGTAAAGAAACAATAGGATAAAGGAACATGATTTTAGGCTTCCAAAGGTAGCAACTGTAGGAAGGTCAATACATGGGGGTGGAGAAAACTAATGGAGTAAGGTTTGGTTGCAGATTTCTCTGGCAACATCTCTGGGCAGATGAGTCTGGGACCATCTCCAGTAATAGAAATTTATACCCTGCCTTTACACACAAAGAGGGAAAGTAGATAGGGTTTTTTCTGTTTGTTGCTTCTTTACTGCCTCCAGCTTAAAAAATTTCTTATACCAAAGAAGCATATTTTGGGATGACATTCTGGTTTTCTTTAGAAACATAGACTATTTAACAAGTGTTTTAAGAATATGTAATTAGCTTGGGACAAAAAAATTCTTCCTTTACACCATACACACACAATTTGATTCAGTGAGGATAAAAGATGTCTAAAGGAAAATTTCAAAAATTTTAGAGAAAAATATTGCATAGCATCTTTATGACCTAGAGATGAAGGGATATCTTAAACAAAATATGCAACGCACAAACCACAAAATAGAAACCTAATTACATAAAAATAAGAACATCTGTGTTTCAAAACAAATCAAAACAATGTGAAAAGAAAATCTACAGACTTGGAAATATAATTTTTAATTAGTATAATTGACCAAAGGATAGAAACCCAAATTTGCAAGGTCCGTCCAGAAAAAGTCCAGCCATTGTTAATATAAGGAGATCGGCTTGCACGACATCAGTGTAACCCGCCAGCCAAGGAGAGTGCACGCGTGAACGATGACGACTTCACTGTGCTAGTCAGTGGGGGCAGTCGAAGCCTGTGGAGTGAGCATGTGTACTGTGTGGCCACAGAATTCAAAGTGGCTGAGCAAGTAGAGCAACGAATCTGCATCAGATTTTGCATTAAGCTTGAACATTCCTGCACGGAAACTGTTTGGATGAATCAGAAGTCCGCAGCTATGGGCCACTGGTGATTGCATCTTCATCGCAACAATGTGCCCACTTAGGCATCACGTCTCATGTAGAGCTTTTTGGCAAAACATCAAATCACTCAGGTAACTCAGGTCCCCTATAGCCCAGATATGGTGCCCTGCAACTTCTGGTTTTTCCCAAAACTAAAATCACCTTTGAAGGGGAAGAAACTTCCAAGCTTCAGTGAGCTTCAGAAAAATAGGACAGGGTATCTGATGGCGATTGGGAGAACTGTGTGAGGTCCCAAGGTGCCTACTTTGAAGAGGACTGAGGCGTCATTGTCCTATGTCCAATGTTTCTTGTATCTCCTATCTTCTTCGATAAATGTCTCTATTTTTCATATTACATGGCTGGATACCTCTGGACAGACCTCATATAAAGAGCTATATATCAATAACATTTTTTATATTTAAAAAAATGGGTAGAAATATGAGTGAACATGTTACACTTTCTGGGTACTTTCTGGACAGACCATATTCTACAAAACTAGTAGATAATTACAGTGATCATTTATTTATTCTAGTCATTTTTTCACACTGAAAATGGAAACAAAACTTTAGATTATTAAAAAAGCTTCTGATTAACTTATATTTTGAGTGATGTTATAGAAACATGACCTGCTACTCTATAAGGACTCCATATTTCAAAACAACTAAACCATTATGGAACATTTCAATTGATTATTTGTACAATGTATTTTTTAACACAAATTTTGATACATATTAATTACTTAGTAATTTGTTGATTTGAATTTGCAGAAGAAACATAGAAAATCTTCTCTATGAGCTTCAATAAAAGTACAGTAATCATATTTTTTTTGTTTAGCCCTAAGTAGAAAATCAACTTTACATTACTATCTTTTTGCCAAAAGTTATTACAGTGCAATTGCCTTTGAAAAGGTCTATTTTTTCTATATTAAGAAAGCATTCATCTAGCCATTAATATAGGATCTAAAGAATGTTCATTGCCATGTATTGTTTCCAGAGATTCCTCTGTTATAATGTCACCATGTAAACATGCTAATGAGCAGATATATATGCATAAATATATATAATAAATTATGTAAGATAGGTGTACATATATATTTATAATAAAAATATTTTACATTGGCTGATAAATCAAAATTACATACTTAAAAGAAAGTGATTAAAAAATGCCTTTATCTTTTGTTTCAAGGATTAACAGAAATATACCAGTCAAATGCAAATAAAAAGATATCAGAATCACAGTCTGATATTTAACAAGAATTTAGAATAAAATAAATGAACTAAAAAAGACAAAGAAGGCCACTTTATGATGTCAAAGACTATAAATCACAATAATATTAATTAATATTTATGCATCCAATGCCATAGCAACATTGTTCACAAAGCAGAAGTTGTATAAAATAGAATAAGAAATAGAAACACAGCAGAAAAGAAAGGCAATGAGAGGGACTAATCCTATCAAACACTATTTTAAAAACATATTATTAAGTCTGTGTGAAGAAACAGTCTATTGTCCTGGCTGGGTAGCTCAGTTGGTTAGAGCATTGTCCCAATACACTAAGATTGAGGGTTCGATCCCAGGTCAGGGCACATACAAGAATCAATTCATTTATGCAAGTGAATGCATAAGTAAGTGGAAAAACAAATCGATCCCTCTCTCTCTCTCTTACTCTCTATTCTTCTTCTCCTTCTCCTTCTTCTTCTTTCTCTCTAAAATCAATAAAAAATACTTTTAAAAGAAAGAAAAAAAAAGCTATGTTATTAAGTGAAGACATCTAAGGGAATAGAACAGAAAATTTAGAAATAAACCCGATTTTATATACATAAACTTTGCCTACAATAAAGACAGCATTTTTAGTGAGGAAAAAAATATACTTTTTTGAAAAGTGGTGAAAAAAAAGTACCTGGCTATATTTCAAATGAATCAGAGATTTTATTGTAGACATGAAGCCATGTTAGTAGTACAAGGAAACCTGGGTGAATTCCTCTGTATGCGTGTTGTGAGGAAATGTTTTGCAGTTTGGCACAAAATACAAAGATAAGGAAAAAAACACATTTTATTACATAAAAATTTAAAAATACATGACAAAGGGGAAAAAAGCAAAATAAAAAGGAGTGATATACTTGGAAAATATTTGCAGTTCATCACATAAAAAGTGTTAATATTTCTAGTACACAGCTAGCGGGGAAATTGGGGTGGATGGATTGAGCAAAAAGAAAAAAGGACTCATGGACACGGACAACAGTGTGGTTGTCCTGGGGGAGGGGGTATAAGGGGATAAAATGGTAATGGAAAAAATAAATAAAGATTAAATTAATAAATAAGAATATGTAAGAAAAGCACCAACAACTCTATGGAAAAATAAGCTAGAGAAATAAACAATTTAGAATTGAAGAAATGCCACTGCCTTTTACCCAAAGATGCTCGTAAAAAGAAAAATGCAGATTAAAACTCCATTGAATTACCATTTTCAAATATTAAACTGGCAAATACCCAAAACTTTGACAACATATTCTCTTGGAAAGGCTGTGGGGAAACTGGCACACTCATGTATTTCCAGTGCAAATGCAGAAAGATATGTGACACATGTAGAGAAATTTGCAATATCTACCAAAATCATACGCATTTACACTTTGACTCAGAAATTTCACTTCTATCTCATAACTACACTGAAACTTTTCAGAAAGAGATATGTACAAAGGTACACATGCATCATATGTACACACAGTCATTATGACACTATTTGTAAAAAACAAAAAACTTGAAACAAACTTAACTGTCCATCTATAGAGGAATGATTGAATAAACACTCACAGAGTAGAGAATCATGTAGATGTTAAAAAGAATGAGGGGTATTTATATACTTCTGTGAAGTAAACTCTGGGACACTTTGTTAGGTTGAAAAGAAGGTAAAGTATCTAAAGTACGCCAGCACGTAAGCACTTACCTAACAAAGAAAGATATACAGGTGTACAGATAATTGCATATATATACATGTGTGTGTGTTTGTTCTCATATTTTAATAAAATCAAAGAATGAAAGGCTAAACCATAAAATTTCAATAAAAGTTGATCTCTATAGGGTGAAGTGATAGAACAGGGTACAAATAATGAAAGCTAGATTTCCGAGCAATGTTACTTTGCTTATGATCTCTGTGAGAACACCCATATCTATGGTCAATCAAAGTCTTTGTATAGCAATTGTTTCGGTGTCTTGACAGCAGAGGGTCTCCATCCATTTGAACTGCAGCATTCAGTTTTATCGATTCTCTTTACTTGGTAAGATGAATGCTATGGTCATTTAAAGGTACACTTGTATAAGCGTCACCTGTAATGATTTTAGGCTGAACACTCGAAGTTCATTTATAGAATCTAATTATGGTATAATATCTTTGGGAACCGGTGTATAGTACTGAGGAAAAAAAAAAAGAGATGACTTGTAGATTTTCCAGAAGTTCTAATGAATTTCCAAAAGGACTGAGGAAGTTATGTGTAGGTAAGGGAGCATGATGCAGGGCTAGCTGAGTGGGACTCCAGGCCAGTCGCCCAGGCTTCAGCTAGAATAATTCCACTTCATTGTATATATGTACCAGGGACTGTAGTTCATGAAACAGTTGGAAAGCTACTTAGAGAAGAAATAAAATGTTTTAATTAGAATTATCTCTCATACATTAAATCTACATAAAAGTATGTATTTTTATTATTCCACAAATGTGGGTTACAAATAAACACAAGCATGATCATTCAAATAAAAAAAGGAATAACTGAAGAATTCCAAGATCAAGAATAAGAATATATGCCTGTGCCAGATGTCAACATAACTGTTACACATCAAATTGCATGCAATCTCCTTAGAGGTCAAAGTAAAGCACGTAAGTTACATAGCTCTTATTCTCGGAAAGAAAGGAGAAAAATAATGGGGTACAAAGAGCTTCCTGTGATTATATTCAGAATGAAATTTATTGGAAATTTTTTGGAAAATAAGTAGTGATGTTATCAGTTAGAATTACTTCAGCTTCAAGTAATAGAAAACCCAATTCAAACTAGCTTACACAACAGGGCTAATCTTGAAAAGGAAGGTCATTTCCAGAATACCCTAGAAAGCCTTTCTTCATGTTTCATTGGGCCAAATTGAGCTACTTTTTTCTTATATCAATAAGTTCCTGGAATAGGAAGAATTAGCTACCCTAATATTTGTATACTCCTTGGAGCAGAGCTGAATGCTGCAACAATATTGACTTCTGTTAGAAAAAAGGAAGGAGGGGTGGATAGTGTTATAGTCAACCCACAAAAACATTTCAATGATTTAATGGAAAACGTCCTTGTGATCAGCTTTACCACAGTCACCAAAAGGCATTTTTATGTGACTATCTTGTTTATTTTTGTTAGAAATAGGGGCTCATCTGAAAGGACATCTCGGCCAAGGCTAATGAGATTCAAATATGTAGCCTGCTTATTCAACTTTCTCCAAGTGAACCGAACTGAGAATTTCTAAATGAATGAATGGAATGTATGTCCATTTGACTGGAGTTTTCTAACCCAAATGAAACCTCAGTCCAGTCAGCTCTTGGCCTTATATAATATCAATTCAAGTTGTTAGGAAGCAAACCATGAGAGAAGCAGAGGGAACCCCTGCTCTGCAAGATCCATCAACACAGAAAACAGACATGAGAGTAAAGTTGTACACTGGCCTGCCTAAACAGCGCTTGCTAATTGCATCACTAAACACTTACTCTAGGCACTAATTTATTTTAGCTAATTATTTTAGGTTACTTTAATGACAAAGAACTAGGATGCTGGTGTTCTGAAGAGGTAGATTCACCCAAAAGCATAAGCATGAAAACTTGTTTGAAAAACAAAGGAGAGAGCTGTCAATCAATTATGAAGTAATGTCATGGAGGGAAGACCACCTTACGTCTTCAAAGAAGTAGGCTGTAGGAGTTCTTACAGGGAAAACCAGTTTTTACCTAAGAATGCTTCTTTGAATAGGCTCTAAGCAAAATGCTTGACAGAAACCATAAACGTCCACACCAGGAAACAGGACAGTGTTTTTTTCCTAAATCGTTTTCAGAGGTTATGTTATCATCATAGGACCCCAGCCATAGGGAAATCTCAGTAATGTCCTTGTGGGGACTTGAAGCTAACATTATAACCACCAAAGTGAAGGCCAGGATGGGCCATTATAGCGAAAATCTAGGTAACCAAATAAATTTTCTAAATATGTGGAGTTATTTAAAAGCGAGCCATTCAACATTAGGGGATGTTTGCCACAGACTGTGATTTTAGTTTTCTTATAGTTATTACTGCGCACTTCTTTTCTGACAGCAGCTATATACTAGAGTCATTTCTTTATTAAGGTCACCCTTATTTCATTCTGCTAAAGCTGTCATCACTTACTAGAGGGACTATACATGCAGTTTATCTAAAACAGCAATCAGATCATTAAGGTATAATTTTTAAAAGAAGGGGGAGCAACGAAGTCAACACTTGAAATTTTCTTAGAATAACTGGGAATCTGTGTTAACCTCCTGCATCTTGGCCCATAGCCATTTTCCTGTCCATGGGAAAAATAAATAACAGGTGAAAAGTTAATGAAAGTTACCAGGAGACTTACACTGTTGAAAATTTCAGGATTGTATTCAGCTGTATGTTACAGAACTCTGACAAACAATGGCTCAGACAAGTAAGGATTTTTAAAAATCTTATGTCACAAGGAATAAAGTTGAAAGCCATGCAGGACTGATGCACAATGACCCAGGCTACTACTCTCTCTGGACACAGAGATAGAAAGGCTGTTCTACTTCTAGGTGCACATCTATGATTAATGAAGGAAGAGGAAATAGCAAAACTTTACACCAACACCGTGTTGTAGAAAGCCCTATTTTTCCATGAAGACCTCCACTGGTATTGTAACTGGGGGGACCTGGCCCTATTGCTGGGCAGAGGGGAGCAGAGATCTCCAAGGTGGCAGAAGACTCCGCCTTCCCCAGAGAAGGGAGGGGCATAGAAGGAGGCTGCCCGAGGGAACAGTAAACAAACTAGCATGGCACATGAACCAGCCCAGCACACCAACGTACGTTGCCCCGGCAACTGAGCAGCATGTCTCGTGACACAACAGGAAACAGCTTGCACAGAGCATGCACAGGCTGAAAAGGTCACAACACACATGTATCTTGGAGGTGAACATGGCGATGGCCTGCCCCAGGCAGAGACACTGTGCCCCTGCTCACGGCTAGAAAGCGCCCTACGCGCTTCCAGATCATGGCAGCAGGAGTGGGGCAGAGATGCCGTGCTGGCCAATGTGTATGATGAACGTTAGCCTGGATTGGCTGGTAAGCTGGAAGTTCCCCAAAGTGCAGGACGTTGAGGCAGAAGATTTTAATGGAGGGCATGGAGTCTCGGCCCTTTTTTGCATTCCCCTCACTCACGTGGTTGGGAAGGGGGTGGCGTGTTCACGGGACCCAGGAAATGCCGGCTCCTGCTTGTACAGGTTCTTGCCTTGCCCCTGCTTGTCGGGCTGGGAGCAGGCTTGCACGGGATGTTCACCTCACCAGCAGCAGCCTAGATGCTCAGCCCCAAGCCGCCCAGATGTCCCAGGCTGTGCCCCTCCTCTGGCTCTGAGAGCGGCACAGAGACATGCAGGCCAGGAATATTCGCCAGCCCCAGAGGCATGAGCAGCCTTGGGCCCCGGGGCCCGCGGATGGAGCCCCTTACACACCTGGCTGCAGTGATCTGGTAGTGCACTCCGGCCTCAAGAAAGGAAAGAAGCGGCAGCGAGGCAATGGAGATGCTGACCCCACAAGTGCATGCTCCAGGGAGAGAGGGCTGAAGAGGTGGAGGCCTGTGTGTGAACAACCTTGGGCCCCAGGAGGACAGATAAGAATGGAGTGGAGTGTCTGGACACTGACTCTGGTGCTAGGGGTGGCTGGCTTCTTCTGCATTTTGCAGAAGAGAATGACTTGGAGGTGGAAAATTTCCAGCTCCTCCAAATTAGGCAAACTTTTAATAAGCCTTTATTCCTCCCCCCATCAATTATTGTGCTATCCTTGTGTATGGCAGCGGACAGCAGAACCCCACCTTGTTTGGTAACAATATCCCATTAGCTAGATCCGGAAAACATGACCAGGTTTAGCTGCAAGGTAACCTGTGGAGAGGAGCATTTTAAATGTAACATACTGCTCCCTCGAAATCTTAAGGTAACAGGCAAGGGGAAAATGGATAGCCGGTGGGCAGTGAGGAATATCTGCCTCAATTATTCTTATACTCTTTCTCTATAATATTAAAAAGAACACAACTATGCATTCTAAAAAAGTTGGACCAAAAACCTACTTGTTTTTCCTATCAAATGTTGCACTAAAAAGATAGGTACTTACCCGCTCAAGAATCATTACTATACACATATTCCGACTAGGTCCTGCAAGATGTAAAGAAAGAAATGAGGCACAAACTTGCTCTCAGGGAGCTTACAATCTGGTAGGTGAGAGAAACTGGGTTTTAAAAAAAATTGTGAAAGGGGTGAAGGAAATCAGAATATGTTGCTTCAAATATGTGTTTAGCATAACAGTTATTTTGAGCACAGGCAATTAAAAAGCATCAAACACAGAAAACCTTCCACTTTCCTGCCTAAAGTCAGAATATAAATTCTCCTTTCACTGAAGACAGAAAGGCTTTTCTCAGCCTAGAGGTGGCACCAGAGGTATCTGCAAAAATTCTCATCCAATAGCTTCCTCCCATATATTTACCTTCCCACAGTGTGCCACCCTAAGAAGCCTGGAACTGCTTTTCTTTGTCCTGTCATTTCTCTGCCAATTTATTGCTCTTTGTTGAAGATGCTATATAAGGGGGAATTCTAAGCCACCATTTTGAGCTACTTCTGGTTTAGATTTCTACTGCATGATGTATACTGAATGTTAATAAACTGTTGCTTTGTTTTGTTTCCCTCTTGTTAATCTGTCTTGTTGTTAACGAGCCTCAGCGGAAAACCTAAAATGGGTAGGGGGACTTTTGCTTTCCTCACAGGGGCTTTGCCCAGTGGCGAGCAGCAACGACAGAAAAACTGGTTAATTTTATTTGGGGAGATTGGAAAGGGAGCTTCAGAACGACTTCATTCCAGAGTTGAGTTAGTCATTGAACAGTGTTTTGAAAGCATGAAGACACTGACTCAGCTAGATATATTGCCTGAGGTGATATGGAGGAACTAGGACATTTCCATATGTTTAAGCAAAAGCACAGAAGAATCAAAGAGCTTATTATATTCATGGTACAATAGGGCTCAACCAACAATTTTCTTTTTTTTCACAAAACTATGAGAGAATATAGAAGCTAAGCTCAAGTGAAAAGAAAAATAGTCAATTATCAGAGAAAACTTTTTCAAAACAAAATGATATAAATTCCCAAACTTGTTGCTTAGAGAGAAAGCCCCAATAAATGTTAGATTAAGTTCTCCTGAGAGTTTAAATAAAAATGGCAATTTTGTTTTCTCCTACCACAGCAACACAGTAGTGCTGCATTAGCATGTAATAAAGGGTTTCCAGGCCTGCTAGCCTGGGGGGTAAAGTAGATTCTGTAATTCCATAGTTCATCTCTCCCAACTATATTGCAAGATCCATCACTTCCTCTGGCTCAAAGGGCAGGAATGTCTCCATGGAGTATCTATCTCAGCATCTTTATTACTCAATATTTTCATTTTCTTTGTCCCACATTTTTATAGTGGCTAGACCCTGACTGACAGTTCCCACTGAAATTGAAACTTCCATGCAATATGGATACCATTGCTGATAAGTGAATCCTTGGAATATCTGGCCAAGTATTTCTCCTGTTCTCTCTGCATAACCAGATATTTCTCATTTAGGCTGCCATCATAACTTCCAAACACCATTGTCAAAATATCCTACCTCTGTCATCTCTGTTACGAGAAAATGTTATCTATTGATCAATGTAATTTGCCTTTAAAAAAATTAGTTAGAACTCTGGTAGAAAATAGAACTCATCCTTGAAGTTTCATATAAAGAGTCTCTAATAAATGGAGTACTACTTCCATAAGGGGCGAGTAGGATTAAAAGAACACAAGGAATGCTCGAGGTTTCCAGAGACGAGCAACAGTGGGAAGCCATTGCCTTAGCTGGGGCTGAAAGGATACAGTAAAGGCGTTTCTTGAGATCAGTGAGAAAGGCCACTTGGAGGAGCCCCAGGGCAGTAGCTCTAACTGTAGAAGGACACAGCTATTGACAGAGACCTGGCACTGAGGAAGGGAGAGGGCACAAATGCCTTGATTTTCTTCTGTCCCCTTCTCCACCTTTTATAGGTTCCTCCTGTTGGCCAACCCCAAAGAACAAAGAGGGAGCAACGCCTAGGCACAGAGCAGGCAAGGGAGGAGAACGGCTCCGTCGGGAGGCAGGCGAATGCAGAATAAACAAATCGCTCTGCTTATTTTTGAGGTTGACAACATTAATTTTGTGTATTCTAGAAAACTCCAACTACCAGATAGCAAATTACACCTTGATTTCTGGTTAGGATCCGATCTTCTGGTACTTGGGCATTTCAATTATAGGAGGAAGCCAGTAACATTAACTATACCATTTTTAAAAAGACTCTCTTAAAAACCTGGGAGTGAATTATGGCTCCGCTAATTAGCTCGGTCAAGTCACGTTGCGTCTATGAACAGTTTTTCCATTTAACAAATAGGACAAAGCCATAGAATTATCAGGAAATAATTTATATTAAGCAATCATCGTAGTGACTAGCACACTATAAGTACTTTATAAATATTAGCTAATTTGGCTATTTTAACCATGTAGCTTTGGATATAATAATCATACCTACTTCATAAAATTGTGAGAATTAAATTTAAAAATAAATATAAAGCACTTAGAAAAAAGGCCAAAAGCTGCTCTTATTATTATTATTTAAAATCATACTTTAAGAACTACTCATTGAAATTTTACAATTTAGTACATTGTTATGTTTTAAAAAGCAGAAGATAAAACAGTATATACAGGATGGTCCCATGTTTTGTACACTATAGTGCCCAAAAATGAACTTTAAATTATTTTTTTAAAAAAGGCTATAATTAAAGGTTGTTGGCTATTAATAGTAGAAACAGCACAGCGCCATAATGGAACCTGACCCTGTTTGCAAAGGCACCAGAATGGCCATTTAATTTTACTCATTATGGAAAATGACCCACATCATCGACAAGCCCACAGACCTTGAGAAATTACCCTTAGGGGATTCTCTGTGATAGAGTGTGGTTTCTGACTTTTAGAAGTAATGATGTCTGATGCACATTTAATTATGCACTTTTACATCATAATTCTCTTATTATATAAAATCTCATGCTTTGAGAAATGAAAAAGGCAGTCTGTCCATTTTTTGAGGTGAGGTAAACTTGAGAAAGGCAGTATAGGGTTGATAAACAATAATGAGAACCATGTGACCACATGAACCTTAAGGAGCTCTACAGTGAACGAAGGCAGAGCCTTCTAAACTTGAAGAAATTCAGCCCTGCTTAATATATTCTATGCCTCAATGCATATAGTAAGTTGAGAGAAATTGAGAATTCAATGTAAATCATTCATCATCAGATTGACTTGATGTATGAAGATCTTAGAAAGATAAAGATTGACAGGTAGGCAATAATGCAAGAACATCTAGATTAAACATCAGCATTCTGAAATGCTGAAGACATTTATTTAATTTTCCAGAACAAAATGAAGTTGAAAAAATCATGAAAGATGATGCAAATGAATATTTTATGCAAGCAACTATATTTGCCAGTTGTATTTTAAACCACTGCCCCTTTTTCCATCTTCATTGTAACCATCCTACTTCAGATACAATCATGATTTGCCAAGACCCAAAACCCTTCAACAGCTTCAATTCACACTTTGAGTAAAAGTAAAACTCCAGGCCCTGATGTTTTAAACAGTACTTATTCTTGCACCCAAATAACTTGAAAACTCATCTACAAATCTCCTGCTCACTGACCGTGCTCCAACTACCATTGAATATGTGACGTTTCTTGTCATCTTAGGGATTTCATACTTGTTCTTTCTTCAGCCTAGAACACATTCCTTCAAAACAGTCACATTGTTAGCTTTTTCTTTCTATTGTGGCTTCATTTGAAATGTCACCTTCTCAGAGAGGCTTTCTAAAGGCCTTTACTAGTTTACTTTCTTTGAGGCTCATCTCATTACATGAAATTATGCGTATTATTTCTTTTCCTGCTTGTGTATCTATCTGCCTTGCTGCCTCGGGGAAAATCACTGGTGGTACAATATCTGGGCAGCCCAGAGGCCCCACTGGGATGCAGAGCGGATTAAAAGTGGTACAGGCTGACCAGCTGCCCTCATACTTTCACTACCGAATCCAGATCACCCTCAACCCCACCCTCCCCACTGCCTACAATCCAGGTTTGGTAGGCCCACCCAAGAATACTGCCTCTTCTATATGCTGCTTACTTTTTTAGAGGTATTGCCTGACCAAAAGTTAGTGAACAGTCTGTTCAACCTTGCATGACATTTGGTCCTGTCCAAAACAGCCACTGAGACATTTGGTTCATTCCAGAAGGTCCTTGATACTTGGTCCACTGAGGCAAGAAGGGTTATCATGGACAATACAGGCACAATTATTGGACCAATAAAACACGATAGTATGTTTTATGTATTAATCCTCTAAACTGAAAGTATATGAGCATCAAGGGCTATTTGAACCCAGGGACATTTTCTAAGTGTGTATGTTTTGGACAGGACCAAACAACAAGGACTTTACGGCAGGGTTCAAATGTCTCCATGGATGCTGGGACAGGGGCTAATGTTTGCTAACCCTCTTCCACGGTCCTTCAGATTTGTCTTTGCTAAAGCTTTAGACTAAAATAACTACAAAACTAGAACTTGATGTGCAACCAAATTTTCTTAGAAATGGGAGCTATAATAAATCTATTCTGGCAAGTAAGCGTTCAAAAGATTTGCCACAAAACAACTCACTTTAAAAATTTTCTTAGAAGAAATCATGAAATCAAAAGGTCAATAAATGTTGGAGGTTGTTATAAGAGATACAGAAAATAAGGATGATAAAATGCTATCAAATTCCATATAAACATATTTATCAAAGAAAGCTGAAACTTAAAAAATAAATAAAAATTCTTAAACAATCAATATTCTGGAAAATATCATGAGTAGACAGAAACCATATGTTTTACGGAGGAGGATATAAAAGCATTCATAAGTTTAAAGAATTAACATGTGTAAATAAATATAAATATGGGGCTTAAATTAAGGGCAATTACAATAAAAACAAGGTTGAATGTATAACTCAAACTAAAAAAAATGTTGATTAACTCAATGAAAAGCAGGAAAGAAGAATAATGTGTGTAAGTAGAAAATAGTGACAAAATTACAAAATACATCTTAGGACTGCATTTTTAAATGTAAAGTGTTCATGATTATTGATTAAAGGCAAAATCAGTTTTTTTGCATATTTTTAATATGTCTGCAAGAGACATATTAAATGAAGAAGCAAAGAAAGGTTGAAATGGAAATTTGGAAAAGAACACGTCAGTGAATATGAACTAAAGAGATCTTGTGTAGCAACCTCAACAGTTAAAAAAGAAAAATTATTATAAAAGACATAAAGAGAGGTTATAAACTGGTAAAGGGAAAAACAGAGCAGGAAGATATAATCCTTATGAGCACATATGTATAACGCATAATATAATATCAAACTGCAGAAGAAAAAAGTGACAGAATTGTAGGGAGAAATTAAAAGATCTAGATTTTGATACCTTCAAAATCCATAGGTCAAACAGACCAAAAAAACCCCAATAATGTCAAATACTTAAATAAATTAATTAATAAGTCAGGGTATTACATAATATAAAATTGTATAATCAAAAAACCAAAATGTATTTATATTGTGCACATACATAGAAAATCAAATTTAAAAGTTTGTGTATTAAGCTATAGAGAAGGTTTCATTTTATCCCTAGGGAAAAGTGTACTACCAACTCTGTTCTCTGAGTATAATTTAATAATATTAAATATTAACAACAAAACCTTATGATTTAAAACTAAATAATATTTCACTTAATTTTTACTATTGGATTAAGACGGCAACTAAAAAGCCCTTAGAATTGAATAGTAATGAAAATACTAAAAGACAAAACCTGTGAGACAAAAGTTATGTGAAAACAGTAATTAGAATAAAAGTTCAACTCCAAATAAATTTATCATTAAGTATTTAAGGAAAAAAATTAAGATTAAGAGAGTAAACTAAAAGAACCATGAGAAATAATAAAGAGGACAATGAGATTAATAAAATAAAGAATAGACAACAAAAGAGCATTAACAAAATCAATAATTGATCTTTACAAACTTTAATAACAAACTTTTGGAAAACCTATCAAAAATAAAAGAAATTATAAATAAAAGTATAGAATAAGAATGGAGAAATATCTACCATGAAATGGTGAAATTAGTGAGAGAATAATATAAATAATTATATTTTAAAAAGCAGATTGTGTAGATAAATTACTATAAAAGTAAAAACCCAAAATCAAAGCAAGAGGAAATAGCAAAATTGAATAAATCAATGAGCATTAAACAAAGTCAAATGAAAGGTAATGATATGTTCCCCAACAAAAACCCAAACCCTTATTATTTTATAGAGAATTCTGCCAACATTTCTAGGAATACTCATCATAGACAAGTTATTCCAGACACTGGAAGGGAAAAAGAATTTGAATTATTTCACTAATTTTTTGAGTCTGATAAAATTGATTCTAAAACCAGCTAAGGGCAATCAAAGAAAATAAAGTCATAGCCTTATTTTACTCAAATGTAAATGCAAACATGTTTAATAAAAGTGTGCTTTTTGTAACAAAAATTTTAAATGCATTACAATCAAGATTAATTACTGCAAAAATGCTAGCATAGTTCAACAGCAAACATTTTTATTTGCTATAATAATAACCAAGGGAACAAATGCATATTAATCACAAATGCAGAAAACGCATTTGATAGAGTTTGACACTTATTTACAATGATAAAAAATACACAAACCTATGAGAACTATGGAATAAAGTGAAATTTCTCTAACTTAAAGATTTTATAATAAGCCCATTATAAATATTTTTAATGCAGGAACATTAAGACTGGTAAAGATAAGAATATCTCTTTCCACACTACTCTTTGACATAGAATTGGAGATTCAAACCAGTACTAAAAGAAAAAGAAAATAAAGGAGATGTAAGGAATGACATAAGCTAGTGAAACTGTCACTATTTTTAGATTTTAAAAAAAGAACTATTAGAAATAAGAGCTCAGCAAAGTAACCGAATATAAGACAAACGAACAAAACCAATAATGCTTCTCTGTACCAGAAATAACCTAGAAAATAGATTTAAAAGTACATCATTCACAATAGCAACAAAAACTGCAAAACATCAAGTAATTAACTGAATAAAAAATGCACAGAATCTTTGATAAATTAAATTACTGATAAGTTACAGATATGCATACCTTATAACCTGGCATTATCGTACTAAAGAATTTATTCTAAATATATCTGATGCAGAACAAGGTCTAATAGCATGATTATTGAAGCATATCTTATGTTGACAGGGACTTGGAGTCAGTTAATGTATCCTTCAACAGAAACTAGCTCCCACTAGTAGAATACAAAACAGCAGTAGAACAAGAAATGAATGTACACACAACAACATGGAAAGATCTTAAAAGCATGACTCTGAGTAAAATAAATAGAAACAGAATGAAATCTTTACTGCAATATCATCTACATAAACTTAAATTTCATGTACACATAATAACGATGTATGTTTTAGGAGAACACATAAACCCAGAAAGCTGTGTGACCACATATAAGAATGGTTGTCTGTTGTTGGGTCTAGGGATGAGGAAGAGGTGAGTGAGAGGAATGGTGCCAAAAGGAAATAAAGAAATTAAAATGTACCTAAAATATAACAACAAAGGAGTTGACACAGACAAATAAAAGTAGAGTGCCATAAACTGAGAACTATAATTAATCCAATCTTTTGCACCTGGCATGCAGAAATATACAATAACCTCATTCTGTATCTTTTAGTCGCTGTAATCAGAGCCCCTGGAACCATGGCAGCAAAGGGGAGCTGAAAATGCTTAAGCCTGGGCTGCACTGGTAACACGTCCACAAGACAAATGAGCAGAGAAAGCAGTGCCATTGCTTCTGTGCTGTGTCCATCTTTCTTGCAGCAGAGCAAACAAGACAGCAACACATTGATTTACAGTAAAAGGCCTATCTCTGCAACCAGAAGGGTTGGTAACTTTTTTTTTTTTTGGATGAGAGCAAATTACTCTTTTAAGAAAGTCACCGAACATCCAAAGAGAGCCTTTGAAAAATAAGTTGATAAAATAAGAGGGTGCTTTATGTGTCTTCTCAAAGAGCATCATAATTTTCAGCTCTATAGTAGCCATTTGTCCTACCTTACCTGGTTCAACTGCAACATAGGTGATTATAGACTTTATTAGGGACAATCCAGAAATGGGGAGACTAATGATAGCTTGTGTTACTAGTCTGAGCTCCCTTAAGGCATAATGCATAATACATAGCTTCATTATTATGCCCTAGAATAAGAAAGGGGGATGGAGTTTCTCACAGAATAGGATAAAAGTGGGGACTTCAGACTGAATCCCAGAGGTGACTGGCATTTAGGGAAATGAAGAAAGTTATTTCTTGCAAACAATTCTTGTTTGCTGCCAAGTGCCAATGTAGGATGCTTTCGCTTGAACTCCAAAATGAAATAACCTCTCTGGGACTTCATCAACTTCTTTCAGCTAGTTTGTTTTGGCTGGCTATCTGAATTTTGTTTTATTTCTAAAACCCATCTGGAGTGAAAAATTATTTGCTTTTAGCTTCTTTAGCAAGAATCCGATTTTTATGCTCAATGACAAGAAAGAAAGCATGATAGATTTTGGCAAGATTTCCCAAGTTACTACTTTGGAATCTGAAATTACGTTATTAATCTCCCTGATAAAGGCATTATCTTTATTCCATAAAGACAAAAAATAAGTGTCATCTGCTCCTCCTGCTTGACAGACAGCCGTGTCTTCCTGTGCAGAGCCAGCCTCCACCTTGAGACACAATTGTGAAAGTTGAGGCAAACAGATTTGGCAGCATTGGGTGCCTGGACTCAAGGGCTGTTTTTTACTTTGGCAAAGTGAATATCGTCACCATCAATGGTCCTTAACTACACGCTCTCCATATTCCAGTATGATTCTACTCATGGCAAGTTAGAAGGCACAGTCAGGCTGAGAACAAGAAGCTTGTTGTCAATGGAAAGCCCATCTCCATTTTCCAGGAGCAAGATCCCGCAACATCAAATGGGGTGAAGCTGGTGCTGAATATGGGGTCCCCTGGTGTCTTCAGTACCATGGAGAAGGGTGGGGCTCACTTGAAGGGTGGACCCAAGAGGGTCACCATCTCTGACCCTTCTGTGGGTGCCCCTATGTTTGTGTTAGGGATCATGGCAAGAATGACAACTCCCTCAAGATTGTCAGCCATACCTTCTGCACCACCAACTGCTGGCCCCTCTGGCCAAAGTCATCCATGGCAACTTTGGCATCATAGTGGGACTCGTGACCACAGTCCATGCCAACACTACCACCCAGGAGACATTCGGTGGCCCCTCTGGGGAGCTGTGGTGTGATGGCCGAATGGAGGCCCAGAACATCATCACTGCTTCTACTGTTGCTGCCGGGGTTGTGGGCAAGGTCATCCCTGAGCTGAATGGGAAGCTCAGTGGCATGGCCTTCTGGGTCCCCACCCCTAATGTGTTGGTTGTGGATCTGATCTGGAGATCTGTGGAGAAAGCTGCCAAATACAATGACAACAAAAAGGTAGTGAAGCAGGCATCAGAGGGCCCCGCCAAGGCCTCCTGGGCTATACTGAAGGCCAGGTTGTCTCCTGAGACTTTTAACAGTGACACTATTCCTTCACCTTTAGTGCTGGGACAGGCATTGCCCTCAATGACCACTTTGTCAAGCTTATTTCCTGGTATGGCTATGAATTTGGCTACAGCAACAGGGTAGTGGACCTTGTGGTCCACATGGTCCCCAAGGAGTAAGAGCCCCTAGACCACCAGTCCCAGTGAGAGGAAGAGAGGTCCTCAGCTGCTGGGGAGTCCTTGCCCCAAATAGATCCCTCAACACACTGAGAATCTGCTGACCTCCAGTTTCCATCCTAGACCCCCTGAGAAGGCGAGGGGCTTAGGAAGCCCTACCTTGTCATGCACCATCAATAAAGTTCACTGTATCCAGCCCCGCCCCCCCCAAAATAATATTTTTCTATTTACCTAAGAACCTCATTGGAATTGAAAGCATAACTTTAAGGAATGCAAAATGTGCCAGCAGTGTAGTCTCTAGGGTATAGATTCAATGTACTAGGGATAATAAAATATAACTATTTGACTTTTATTATCTCGAACATTTTTATTGTTCAGTTCAGCTCACAGCCATTGAGGGCCTGGTATTTCTAAATATTCTGTGTAGTACAAAATATAAATATGCCCTGGCTTCTACCAACAAGGAACTTAAATACCAAAACTTGAAGAGGAAGATGCATATATTACTAATTGTAATGCAATGTATAATGTGAAAAACAGCACAATAGAAATAGAAATCTAGAGAAACTAGCATGGGCAGTATAGAAAGGGGAGGAATTCGTTTCTGAGAACAGAATCTGGAAGCATTCCGTGGAGGAGCTACTTTAAACAGGAAGAGATTATCTAGCTTGAATTGGCAGTTTCAGGTACTCCTCATACCCCTCTCTTACCCACTACGAGAATAAGTGGCTTGTGAGTTCAAAAGTGATATTAGGACTATAAAGAATATAAAGTTACTTGTTCATTGCACATTATCAATCCCCTGTGTAATCAGCAGCCTGTGCTAACTGATGAGACGGGGTCAGAGTAAAGGGTGATGAGTGAGAGGAATAAAAGTAACAGCAGCATCTTGATACTTGACTGGAGTGAGCATAATGATCCCACCAGTCAAGGTCGGGAAAGGGGTAGCGAAGCGAGGCTTACAGGGTCTGTTTAGGGCTGTCGACTCTAAAATGCCAACACGGCCCAGCGGGCAGCTAGAACTGGAATGTGAGCAGTGGTCTCTACTGGGGAGTCATCCCATCAAACTGATGACTGAAGATGGAAGTAAATAAAATTTCTTTCCTAATGTAATCAGCTGGGATGCTATAACAAAATACCATAGATTGGGTGGCTTCAACAACAGATATTTAATCCTCAGATTAAGGTGCCCGCAGATTCAGGGCTTGGCGGGAGCCCTCTTCCTGGCTGGCAGGTGGCCACGAGCTCTCTGTGGGCTCATGTGGACTCTTCTCTTTGCTTGAGTGGAGAGAGATCTTTGCGTCTTCTTGTTCTTACGAGGGCATTAACCCCATCATAGGTGCCGCACCTTCATGACCTCATCTAAGCCTGAAAACCTAATTCCCTCCCCATGGTCTGAACTTCAAATACCACCACGCTGGGGGTTAGGGCTTCAACCTGTGAATGGGAAGTGGGGCTCACACGCATTCAACTTATAACAATTTTCCTGGAATAAAGTACGGGGGAAGAGAAAAGAAAGAAGAGAACATATCTATAAGGATGTGTGTGTTGAGGGGGCGATGGTTAAGGTAAAGACTGCTAGAGACGAGAAGCAAAGAAGGACTAAGAAGAATCAGAACAGGAGGGACTGAACCAGGGGACTGCAAGAGTGAGGTAGGAGAAATATCGCCCCCAAAAGAGAGCACTGAATAAGAGCATTGAGTAGGAGGAGGTAATTAACTGGACCAAACACTACAGAAAAGGTAAATATGGAAAGACAAGAGAAGACCAGAGGGTGTGGCTGACAATAGATCAGTGGTGATATTACAAGTTTCCACACCCCTCCCCCCAAATCAGAAAGCAGATCCTTCCACTGAAAACTTTTGTAAGCTGCCCTGGCTGGTGTGGCTCAGTGGATTTGAGCACTGGACTGCGAAGCAAAGGGTCACCGGTTTGATTCCCAGTCAGGGCACATGCCTGGGTTGTGGGCCAGGTCCCCAGTAGGGGGTACTCAAGAGGCAAACGCATTGATGTTTCTCTTCCTCCCTCCCTTCTCCTCTCTCTAAAAAATTAATAAACATAAATCTTGAAAAAATTTTGTAAGCTGAAATGGTGTAAAGCGAAGAAGCAATTATCATTAATTTATATTTTAAAAGCTTTTAGTATTCTAAAAATATAACCTACCAGATCATACCAAATAACACTAACATACAGTAAAAGCAGGAATTATATAATTATATAGTCTGCATAAAATAGAAATAACATATGTATAGTATAGTTTCACTTATAAAAAAACTAATTTCTCCCGAAGTATAAGATAACAATGGAACATCACACTTTGTGACATCCATCAAGCCATAGACTTTTGCTTTTATCCATCACTGGATGCCAACTAAAAGAGATCACTTTGCTACTAGCAGAATCAATAGTAACTTTGGCAGTTTTCAAGATTCTTTTTCTCTGCATGTAAATAGTATGGAAAGTGAATGCGGGCAAGTTCAACACTTGCACAATATCTTTATTTCATTCACCATGACTGAAAAGCTTAATTGAGTCCAGTTTAATGCTAAGCATAATACCCTTCCAAGTTCTCTTAGGTTTTTCTGATACCTTAGGACACATCTTGCTAACAAACGTACAAATAAACGGAGATAAAGCTCAGGTGCTGACAGACATAGTTCGAAGGTTTGGCAACTTCATGCTGAGATGCTGAGCGTAATTCCTGGGGAGGGAGCTTGATGGTGGTGCCACTCTCCTTGCTCTGGGTGCACGCTGCCTCTGTAACAGCTTTTGCTGCAAAACAAATGCTGAACCCTGTTTTGGCTTTTTGCATTTTTTTTTCATAAAAGCAAAAATCGTCTTGGAATTTATTTTGGTTAGCAAAAATAGGTACTAATATAGGTCTTTTGTAAAGCCAAGTGGTGCAACACAAACTTTTGAATAGCAGAGGATACTGTATTTGATATAACTTTAAACTTTAACACTGCTAGGTGCTGTCTTAGGTGATTTTCTTTTAATAATAATATTACACAGGCTCCATAAAAATGCTTCAACTAAATCAGCTTTCCCCTCTGGTTCCCTATCTGAGGGATAAAATGTAATTCAGGTTTAGTCAGCCAGTTAACTTTTGAACATGTTAGGAAATTGAATTAACACTTTCAAGCCAGTGCTGCTCTAGTGACCAAAATAATGGTCTTGAGTCTTGTCCAAGTTAACAAAGCTTCCCAAGTGCTTAATTAATGGACAGTTTGAATAGTGTTTACAATAGGACACTTCCTTGTGCTCTAAGTTCCTCTCTGGCGATAAGTTTTCCACAAGGGTATCAATTAGTAACTTGCAACCACTAAATGGATTTCTCATCCCAGCTTTCACCCAATGACCACTAAATTTACAATTGCTATAATCAGTCATTACACTGTATACATAGTACTTAAAAGTGTCTTCATAAAACATTTGGAAATTGCTTGTTGTCATTGTGAATCTGAATTTGGAATCTCCAATTAAAATGTTAAAAAGCATTTCTTTACTGTTTTTTAAAAGCCAAATGAACAGGTAAATGGTGGAAAATAATCCAACAAAAGAAGTGCTTATAAAATAACCCCATGCTTATGGTATCTAATAAAAAAAGCATTTGTTGTTTTAGTTCTTAACGTGGACATGAAAAAATTTAGCATGAACATAGTTATCAGCTAAAGTAACAGGAGGCTATATAGTTGATTAATAGTTCATCTTCAATTATTATTGAATTAAAATCACCATGATGGCGGGTCTTGATTTCTTTTGACAAAAAAAATATATATATATGTGTATGTGTATATATATATGTATATATATATAAATTAAATTAAAAAACAACTGAGAAATGGCCACTGAATGCTTTGTTATGGTTTTGTTCTTTTAAAAGAAGCCAGTTCTGTGAGAGAGCATGGCTGACAGGAAGTGATAAATCCAATGGAACATACCAGTTCTCGGATTATTAGGCAGCAAATGGCTGAGCTTATCATGTGCCTAATTGTAGCTTTTATTAAAGGATGATAAATACTAATAGTAATAGTAAATATAAGAAGAAATAGAAGAGGCAAGATTTATTGAATGCTTATTTCATGCTAGCATTTTAAATATCATATCATCTTTATTAAATCTTTACTATAACCTTCTGCACTAAACACTATAATTCTCTATTTTAATATATACTATAATTTTCACTACTTTAAGGTAAGAAAAATGAGACCCAAGAGATTAAACAAGTTTCCTAAAGTTGAAACATGTTGTTCAGGTTTTTAAATCATAACTTCTGTATTTCTCATCTTTTTAAAAGAGGTCTATCTCTTAATAGTTTGGGAAAAGTATGAGTATACGGGAGAACTGATTTCTGTAAACCCATGGCAGTAGGGGACACATTTCTTCTCCCTGCCAACTCCAAATATAAGCCATATACCTTCATTATTTTTCTCTTATTTTGCATTTTTCTGCCTTTCCTTGTATATTCCAGTTTGGTCCCAGACTAAAGCATGTTGAATATCGTATTTTAAAACGAACACAGGAAAAGCCTTGCTATCAAGCGTGTAAGACAGAGGTCAAGAAGTTGGAGTGAATTCTAGCTCAGCTGTTGAATGGCATCTGAAAATTGTACTTAGCTCTTGATTTTTTTTTCCCTAAATGAAGTAAAGGCAAAGGAGAAATAGGCTCTGAAGTATTTTCAAAAATAGAAAATGCAACATCAATGCTATTTCTTTTATGAATTGTAAATTGGATTTGATAGTTCTTATATATAATACAAATAAACCAAAATATGTTTACTATTCAGGACATCGCAGCTTTGCTGCTTTTAAACATTCTCATTTGTCTTTATCTCCATAAACAATAATTTTATAATTATGAGGATCCCAATTCTACATATTATCTAGTTGCTATAGGAATCAAATGAGACAATAGTTCTGGAGGCATTTTGTAAACTATAGCACATCATTAAAATGTAGGTTTTTAAAATTATCGTAACTTGGTTGAAACAATCTATTAAAACATTAATCCTCGGTTACAGGGGTAGAGGGGAGGCACTGAGAAACTACTGCTCTTGTAAGAAACGGAGGTGGAAATTATACGCTGCTCCACGGCCCACTGAGCCGCGACCTTGGAGTTCCCTCATCGCTCTTGGAAGCAGCGTTCTCCCGCTCCGTTCTCTCGCACGCACCTCTTTTTCTTCTCCTGCTCCCTTCTGTGTCTATACCTGATTGATTGTTAAGGCTCCAGTGACTTTAATTAGGTTCTCTTTCTGGCATATTCTCCGGCTCTAAAATCCAGAGGAGTAGTTAGGCTCTGTATTTATTCTCCGATTCCACCCCCGCCCCCACCACCACCACCTGTAAAGGGTTAAGGTCCGTAAGAGATTAAATTATTTGTAAGGGCATATTTTATTATTCAAATTTTATGCATGATTCAAAACTCAGACAGGCACCACTGCACAGAGACGAACTCCTACATTAAACCAATTTAGTGACTTTACCATCCCTGGGCAATCACTGCCGTTTTAATAAAAGGAATGTACTACCACATATGAAGACTTTTTTACATGACAGACACCATACTAGGTCATTTACTTCATTGTCTCAACTGAAGCACTTAATAACCCTGCAAAGCGATTTTTTTTATTCCCATTATAGAGATGAGAAACTGAGGTTCAGAAAAACTAAGGTAATTTGCCCCAAACTATGCATCAGGTAATACACCGGAGTAAGATTCAAACAATTCTGACACCAAACAATTACACTACATTTAGGGAGTTTATTTGTTTGTTTGTTTATTGCTTTGTTGTGAAATTACTAAATTTTAACCCCAATGTGCTTATGACCATAAAGCAAAATAATAATCCTCTTAATACTATACAGAGGATCACTTAGTGTAATTCTCCATATAATCTTCTAACGTGTGTAATAATTTCCAGGTTTTTTTCTTTCCTTTCTCAGACTTCATTTCATTTCTGTTGCTCCCTCTATCACAATCTGTCAAACTTCCCTAGCTCTTCATTGTTCATCTTGCGTGAGGACCCTTGTACTTGCCTCCACCATTCCTCACTCAGGACTGGCCCAGATCTCTCCCGGGAGCAAATGTAGAGCTTTCGTTCGAGGCTCCCTCACCCTAACACATTCTTTCTACCAAAGGCAATGCCCCCATTCCTCCCACAAATATCCTTTGTTTGTTTGTTTGTTTGTTTGTTTGTTTGTTTGTTTCTGCCAAAGAGGCTCATCCTGATATACAGACTTTGAAAAGTCTCCTTCCTTGTAAATTGTTCACTGTTTCTTGAATCTTTTCTTTTCTTTTTGCACTCAGTCCCACAGTTCCTTCAGAATTTTCTATAACTCTATTCAAGGACAATCATTAGTTGATAGTTCAATGATTTACATTAATATTTTATGTCCTTCTACTTCTTTCATTTCCCCTTTTAACTGTGAACTTTTCAAATAGCAGAAGCTATTATTTCTTCAACTTCCCATAATTTCCAAAACATTTATTTGCCCTTAATGAGTACCTCAGTGTTGATGACAATAGAGCGACTCAGCATGAACTCATATATTCTTTATAATAGAGATAACACTCAAATTAACAAGACTTGTAGGTATATCAAGATTTTTCCAAAACTCATAAAAACAAGGGGAAATATATATGCAGTCCTGGGGTTTATTTCTCTTTAAAAGTTTAGCATGCACTCTACTTGACTAGAAAATCCAATTTGATTATCTGTTGAACAAAAGGGTGTTTGTCATTGTACAAATTAAAACAGAAAATAAACTTTTCAACTTCTGTATTCTCCTTTCCATTGTCACTATTTTGATGTTATAAAAATATGCAGTTAAATTTGACATGATTTTCCAGATGTTATAATAAAAGCTATAAGGTTAGGTCTCCACCCTCCTTTTTTGTCCAGGTAAAGCGAACTAAGCCTGTTTTTCCATCATGTGTTTTTGTAACTTAGTTGCATGGTAGAGCCAAATTGTAGAAAGTCTGAAACATAATCAGCCTCTTCTGAAAACAACTCATGCGAGGTTATAAGCTTGCCAGCATTGTGAACTACTTCATCTATCCTTGAACAGGTAACTAGGTCATTTACCAAGATCTAAACTGGTTGCCAAAAACACACCGCTAACCCTGGTCTTTGAAGTAGAGTCTGCTAAGTCAAGTTCACAGCCTGGATGTACCTTCCGGGATGCTCATTCATCCCCTACAGGTTACTTTTTAAAATCGCTGATTCGGCTACTCCAAACTGGGCATCTAACCAAAACCACATATTTTGGGTTCCTTATACGCGCTTTCCTGCCTCTACACTCTCTTTCCTCAGGCAATGTAGTTCACGAGAGTTAGCAGTGGCTTTCCTAGATGTCTATTTAACTTCACACAATGGAGAGGTATGCTCGGGAACAAGCCCCCCTACTTCAGCCTTCTCTTCATCAATGATTCTTCTGAAACACTCTCCACCGGGCACAATCATTCTGCTGGTTAAGTGCAGTGGAATGAACCACAACTGAGGAAACCCCACTGCAAAAGCTATCACACAAAGTGAGACATAATAAGCTACAAAAAAATCCATCTGTTTTGGAAAAGGCTGCCTCTCTGTTCACCAAATCCATTTCCTCCTGGTAACACATATAGTATGCACTTCCCACGTTTCCTTACAGTTAAATTTTACCGTGAGACTGAATCTGAAGCACTGGAATGTGGTCAGAAATAAGCACACCTCTCCCATGTAATTCCCATGGCTTTGCCTCACCTGGAATGGGATGACCTTCTGGAGCACATCCCTCCATGTGTTCAATATGATAGAGCCACAGGAAGGTAGCAGCCCAGGTTCATGATCTATCACTTCAAGGTAAGCCACCCGAAAGGAAGAGCCACACCAACTGTTACAGGGGGGAAAATAAAACTTAATCTGTGCTAAACTATAATAACTAAGTGAGAAGTTTTGTCTAGCAGAATCTGGTCTTATCTGAATACAGAAATCTGTACCCTGAAGTGAGATGCTTCCATAGCCTTAATCTAAAATTATGGGACATTAGCTTAGTGCTTGGATGTTGGCAGGAAACTAGTATCAGAGACGTGGGAAGTAGAGACCCATGTAATAAAATGACGGGACATTTGGTCAAGTTGCATCTGCTCCCAGGATGGCCAAAACATATTGACTCCTTTCTGAAATATTAATAAAATGAAAAAAAAGTCCACAAAAACAAACAAACAAACAAACAAACAGACAGACAAAAGTTGCCTGAATGTACTAGAGATGGAATAAGTGCAGGTAGATTCTGGAAAGGAGTCAACACTTGAAAGAAAAGGGTAACTTTAAGAAAAATTTCCATTTTCATAGCTTTTAGCCCAAAAATAGGCTTCAGGGGATGATGTGTAGAGTGACTAAAAGTCTCACAGAAAACTCACAGCCTTTCTGGGATGAAGAAGTAGCGGCTAGGTTTTGTGCAACCATAGCTGCTGCAGTTAGGAAGAATACTGGGGAAAACAGACCCTGAGAGCTGGACCTCGAATTCTACACGTAAACTCTACCCAGACCTCTGGCTATTCTCTGCACCATATGTGGGGTAGATGCCAAGCAACGTAACTAATGATTAAAGAACCGAAATGTTATTTTAACCCCTACCCAAGGGAGGGAGTTTTCGGTGTGAGCCCAACCAAACTACTACTACAAGGAAAAAAAAAGGGAGGGGGGGTGGTATGTGAATTGAGACTTGGCAAAGCAATGTGATCACATCCAGGCTCTCCACATAAACTGTCCAAAATATCCAACATACAACCCCAAAATGTTCAAAATGTAAGGAAGCAAAATAATGAATAAATTCATTCTTAAGAGAAAAGACAATCAATAGAAGCTGATTCTGAGATGACCTAGATGTTGGATTTAGTAAACAAGAATTTTAAAACAGCCAATATAGATAAGCTCACGGAAGTGAAGAAAAATATGATTTTAATGAGTAAAAGGTATAGAAAAATCTCAGCAGAGAAAGATACCATAACAAAGTCTATGGAAATTCTAAAACTAAAAATGGTATCTAAAATTTAAAATGCACTGGGATGGGCTTAACAGGAGAATGAAGATGGCAAAGTAGTCACTGAACTTGAAGATAGATCAGTGAAAATTAGTCAATCTGAAAAACAAAATAAATATTTAAAGAAAATGAAAATAGTTTTAGAGGCCTGTAGAACAATATCAAAAGGTAGAACATATCTATAATTAGAATCCCAGGAGAAGATAAAATATAGGGTGAAATAAAATATTTGAAGAAGTAATGGCCAGAATTGCCCTAAGTTTTGGAAAGACATAAATTTACAATTCAAGAAGCTTGGGGAAGTCCAAGAGACATAAATGCACATATGACCACACTTAGGCTGATCACAGTCAAATTGCTGACCAAAGTAAAAGAGAATATCTTTAAAATAACCAGGAAAAATGATACATTACGTCCAGGAAACAACACTGTCAGTGACCTCAGACTTTTCATCAGAAACAATGGAGGTTGGAGGAGATTTCAATATCTTTAAGATATTGAAATATGGGACAGGGTGGGAGGTTGTAGGGAGTGTCAGCTTAGAATTCAGTGAATCCTAAAAGACATTTTTAGATAAAACTAAGCAAAGAAAAAATATCCAGTAAAACCACTGTCTATGTTAAAGTAAAGGGCAGATCACATGCCCACTATGCCCAGGACCTAGAAGAAGTGGCAGGAGTCAAAGCAGTCAGGTGTGACTACTCTTGTGTTTGATCCTTCCAGCACTGTACACCAGGAGGACATAAAGTCGGGAAAGGATGGGCTGGTTTGCAAGTAAAGATGAAAGAGGATAGGAAGAGCCTAGAAATTTAAGACTTTTAAAGGTTAGAGAGCTAGCTGAAATTTAAATGAGTGAGAAATAAAATGCTATTTCATGAAGTCACTGAAATTTTGAGATTCTTCTTAATAGCAATTAGATGATAAATATCCTTTATTTGATGGGTGTACATCTATGTGCATGGGTAAATCAGGGTAAAGAGTTTACAGATTCTAGCTTGCTTAAACCACCCAATTTTTGGACACTATTTTATATTAATTTAGTGCTTAGGAGAACTGGGACCACTTTATATACCCTTTTAATAACTGTTTTTTCAGATTTATGCTCCTATACCCCTTTTTAAATCACTACTGTGTATAGAAAGACAGCTTAATATATGCTGTTGATATAAATAAAATAGGTAAAAAGGAAACCTATTAGATCTATAATATGAGCAAATAACCATCATAAAATGGGCTTTTATTTCATTATTACCTACAGGGTAAAGGGTGTTTTCTTATAGACTTGCTAATGAGATTTAGAGTAAAAATGGGGACCCAGCTTTCCAGAATAGTCATAAAGAGTTGTGTTAAAAGCAAATGAATGTGCAGATATGTTTATGCAATTTCCTTCTTCAAATAGATTTATTATTAAAAATAATTTGAATAATACATTGTTCAAATTATTCAAATTGAATAAGTTTTTTAAATTATTCATAAGATGATTTTATTTCTTTAAAAATATAATTATTTATTTTTAAAGTACAGTGAATAATCATTTTTATTCCCACTGTCCTCTCCTCTCCTAAATAATTCAAACCCTGGATCCTTGTGAAGAAACTAGCTCTCATTTTTGGAGTCTATAAAAAGCTTTCTCAAAACAGAATATTAGTTAATTCTCACTATTCTGTGAAGTACGTAAGCCAGAAAATATTGCTAACTTATGTTATAATATAAGAGAAATATAGTCTCATCACTTAGTATGGCTCTAATTTCTGCTAGTCAGATATCAACAATTGAGTGCAAGGTTTTAATTCATAATAGACAGACATGAAATAGTTTTATTTTCTATAATGACTACTCCCCTTCGTCCACCAGGCAGCTATAATAGCTCTTAAATCAGGTCTAGTATTAAGAACTAATCTAGTGCAAAATCTGTTTCATCCCCTCTGACCTCTCTGACTCAAGCTTTGCCCAAGCTAGAGAAAACTTCTGGGTAGATGGGGTATAGATGCTCCCTTCAGCTCCAGTTTCTTCACATTAGCAGGGAAGAAAACTATGGGAAGAAGGTTTTTCCAATAAATGGAAATGCAATCTTTTGGGTGACTCTTATTTTAAATGTCCCTTATAGCCTGTCAGTGACAGAAAAGAAATGCTCTGCAATTTTTTTTGTACAAACCTTGTGGGTTCCCCAAACATAGGAGACGTGGCTGTGCCATGATGCCCTCCACTAACCACGGTCGGACTGCTTGCTGCCTAAGAGTTCTGCGCATGTGCAAGCTCCTGGACTAGAAGGTAGGGTAGCAAGATATGCCATGAGTGCAGTGGATGTCCCTGGGGGATTCCCTCGCCCCTGACCAAACTGCAAGAGAATTGAACAAATAGGGGTTTTCCTAGTGGATCCCAGCTGCTGCCAAGTGTTGAAACGAAATTAGTGTTGGAGCTGAATTTCCCCAATTTGCAATGCTAAGATGTTTTAATTCATTGTAAAGTATTTTAGAACTTAAAAAACATTAGGCCAAAGTGCTAAACTAAAACAATGCAAAATCTTAAAATGTTTTCTATAATGACCAATAAATTCTGAAACATGAATTCATAAAACTTCATATAGAGAAAATCTAATATTTATGACTTTATCAAAGTCATGTCTGAAACAGAAACATTTTAAAAAATAATATATTTTGTCATATATAACAATTATGCCCAGATTTGGGAAAAAAGCTGTATACAATACCAGGTGTGCAACATGGTCAGTAAAAAATTGCTTATCTTATACTACAAAATCTTTCAATTTTTAGCTCATAATTAATAGTATCTACTATTTACAGAATATATTTATAGACCAGCTATGTAATTACTACCTTGCCTTTAACATGACTCCATTAACTTGTATTACAGTTTTGTAAACAAAGCACTCTTACCTCCACTTTCTACAGAGGTGATTAAGATTGTGGGGAACTTGCACAAGCTCACATATTCTTATGAGTAGCTCAAATTAGGATTTAAATTCATGTTTTCTGACACAAAAGCCCATTCGATTATGAGTCTATCTTTCTTTCAGATGAGTGGAATAAACCAGCTTGTTCTAAAGTGCATTTCAGTTCGTTGCACATCAGTTTAAGAAATGTTTATTGAAAATGTTTTTCTCAGCTAGGCAGCAAGCAAATGAAAAAAACTGAGTAGATTACAGTCAAGAGTGAAATGCTCTACCACTTCAAATATATCTGAGCAGCCCGTCGGAGTCTGTGCCTCATTCCCCTGCTTGCAAGGGGCCCCCATGAGCTTCCTGGCGCAACAGGAAGGGCATGGAACCCCAGCCTGAAGGACCTGGGGAAGGATCTTGGCACTGTTACTCACTATTTGCATCACTAGATTCATCCCTTGAAACACTAATTACATCATAAATGATCTTATGAAGACCTACTTTATTTAAAGGTTAAAAATAGTAAATATAATTCACCGAAGATATTCCCTAATACATCACGTAGTATGGTAGCCCCTCAATTAATAGTAGATATTATTATTATATTAAACCTGGGATGGTAAGCTTTGGTTGCATAATTAAAACAGGCCCAAGCTTTGTTGCTTAAAATAACAATTTTTTAAATGATTTTGTGGATTAGCTTGGCAGTTCTTCAGGGCCAGCTTAGCTGGGCTAGGTTGTCCAAGAGAGTCTCACTCACATGTCTGACCGTTGGCACTTATTGCTCTGTGAGAACCTCAACTTGGACACACATTTTTGCTTCATATGGTGTCTTATACTCTAGCAGGCTAGTCTATACATCTCTATATGGCAGCCTCAGGGTTCCGAATAGGAACAAGGGAGCAAGCCCCAGTATGCAAACACTTCTCAAGCCTCTGTTCGCATTATGTTTGCTAGTGTCTCATTGGCCAAACAAATCACCAGGCAGCTCAAAGGGTCTGCGGTCGATATCAGACGGCCCTACTAAAGACACAGATAGAGGGTACAAAATAACTGGTGGGCATTTTTACAATCTGTCAAATTTGCAATCTCTAATTGTAAGCTTTCTTTGGAATCTATGGCCCAGGAGAAATTTGTGAGGCTGCCTCATAACATAGCACTTGTTTTGTTCAGCCCATTTCCTTGGGCATGGATATGTTTTATTCTCTCAACCCTGTTCAGTTTTTCAACAAACAATGTTATCCTAAGTTTGTAATACAACTCATTAAAAAAAAAAAATAAAGGCAATGCCCTAATGGTTTTACACCTAGACACAGGAATAGTTAAATATACAGTATCTGACTTTAGAGCCACGATACGCTGATAAGACTTAAAGCATTTCCCTAATATCTGTTGCTTGCAACTATGCTATGGCCCTTTTTGCTGTTTGAAGAATGGTGCTCTTGTGCTGCGGACAGCAACTTTGCTCCGACTATCACACCCTGTCCTTGACTGCCACACTCTAGCACATTCTCTCAAAAACAGCTGTTTCTCAGCTCTGTACTGTGGCATTACTTTGCCTCAGGTTGTGATACACTGAATCCTTCAAATGCATCCTCAGGCACTCATGCTTATCCAACGGTCCTGTGGCTTAATCTAAGCTACTTTTCAGTGTACTCTATTCTTCCAGCATGCATAATCCTAACATGTCTGAGCTTGGTGAGGGTGGATTTTTAATATTTGAGAACCTGGTTGCTAAAAGTTTTGCCAACCAAATGTTACAAGGAACAATTTGTGAAGGGTAAGAACAGAACTTAGCCAAATACCTAAATGGGGCATTTATAAGTGTCCATCCAGGTCACATAAGTAAGAATAGATATTCCTGCATCACATAACGGAAAAACTATAAAGCATCTAGTTCCACACAGAAATCAACCATTTCTGTCTCCTCAGGGATACAGTAACATATGAATTTCAGAGACAATTTTAAAAATAAGATTACCAGCTTTCTGGGCATAATAATAGTTTCCAATAGCTCAACCAGCAAACGTGGTCTTAAATAAAAAACTGGCTTCTTTCTAGAAAATTGCTGCATTATTTATAATCTTGGAAACAGCGAATTTTCTCTTTTATATTGGTTTATTTTAAATTTTGAAGCATTTTACTCTGAGCACGACCTAAGCTTCCTGTGTTACACGAGCTGATTTAACTCCTGGTTGCTGCTGTTGCAACCATTGCCTGGTGTGGGAAGTCCCTAGGGGGCTTTGAATCACAAGAGATCAATCATAGGAACTGGTCACAATAACAATAACAGAGAAACTAGTGTTGAGATTGTACCCCTCCATCAGGAGGGCTCTGAAGAAAAGCCACATGTTCTCATTGCAGCCACAAGAGCTGAGCTCGCCCCATCTCACCTGGCCTGGGCGTCCTCACTGCTGCCCCCAGCCTGCCACTGAAGGAAGATGTTGGATTTGCCTTCACTGTGGAATGGCCACATACCTTCATCACTTGTACCGTTTCCACCAGAAAGGCAGATATGGAGCACACTCTCCCTAAGAGTATTGTAATTCCTTAGAGGGACTACTAAACAGGTTAGCTTTGCTGTATGTATTTTATAAACAGCCTCTTCTGGTCCTAATTCCTCCTCCTGGGTACATACCTCCAAGCTTTTTCAAAATTCCTAATATCATTTATTCTAAAGACTCTTGTGGATGAGAATGGCTGTTCCTAACTTTGTAAAACTATCACCCAGATTATCTTTTCAAGCCTTGAATCCTGGTGTACCATTAAAGGCCAAGCTAGTGTCTCACTCATTTTTCTCAGCCATTAATCTCTAAGACAGTCTTATAGATAAATTAAAATACCTTTTGTTTCTTCAGTAATTATATGCCACTGGATGAGATTTAAAATGGACTCCTTACTTTTTAGCAAAGTGAGGCATCCATGGGATTCTCTGTACAGGCTCCACTGGATCCCATCTGTACATAGATTCTGCTCTTTCCTTCCTCCTAGGTAGTAAATTATCCTCATTTTCCCGTACATTCATATCCTCTCCCTCCAGTCCTCTTGTCAGTGCCATAATACCATTCCCCTTCTAGAGAGTCTTTTTAACAATATATTCTCACTTTCTGTATGTGAGTCTATGTGGGGATGCACGTATGTGGTTGCATGCCATAGTCTAATCTGGCTGCTGTAACAAAAATACAATACACTGGGTGACTTAAACAACAAGCATTTGTTTTTCAGGCTAGGAAGTTCAAGATCAAGGCACTGGTTGATCTGGTGTCTGGTGAGGGTCTACTTCCTGGTCATAGACAGCTGTCCTCTTGCTGTGTCCTCACATGACAGAAGAGAGCTCTGTTATTAGGGTATTAATCCCATTCATGAGGTCTACGCATTCATGTTCAATCACCTCCCAAAGGCCCTACCTCCTAATACCATCATATTGGGAGTTAAGATTTTAACATATGCATGTGGGGTGGGGGGTGGGATGCAAACAATCAGTCTAGAGCAGTGCAGGTGTGCATGAGTGTTGAGAATGGACATGATGTGGAGTGGAGACTGTGGCAGTGTGGTTGTTGAATCAGAAATCTACCTCATGGTTTTATAAGTAAGATTATTTGAGTATTCTCGCCCAAAATAATCCAATGCATCTATGTTAGCAGATAATAATAAAGTGGGATTCCTTTCAGCTTTAACTCAGAATCTTTAAACATTCAGTGAAACATGTATTTGTCCTTCTAAGGCTCACAAATACAGAATATTTTGGATTATTTAAAATACATAATTTATTCAAGTAAAGATTACTTGATGATTTCTGTGAGGGAAATTTTATATTATCTTGCTCTCATTTTCCATTTTCTCTTTATTTGGGTAACAGCATTCCCTACCTGATCTGTCATGTACATTTTCAATGAGGCTCCCTGAGGTGGTTACAATGATGAATAAAGGAATCTGTACATTTGTACTACACAGTCCTTGCTGATTTAATGAGAGCCATGTGAGTGGGACTAAATCAAGGTTCTCATTTCTGAAAGGCTTTGATTTTCAGACATTTATACCAATTATCACATTGTTGTTGATAAGACAATGAAATATGCAAGATAATATTGGGCAAATTTATTTTTTACTGAAGGGAGAGGACTAATGTGGTCCCACATGTTATATTAATTTATTTAAAGGGTAAAAATTTTATGGAGAAAAAATAAAGGAAAAAACCTTTTAGTTTCCATTGGAATAAAATATATCTATCCTTTTATTTTTTATTTTTTATTATTCAAACTCAACATGGTGAAACTCAGCAGGGTAGTGTAGCTAGAGACAGTCTCCAATTTCCTGTTCTTATTCTTCAGAAGTATATTAAGCTTTCTGAAATATCATTCAGGAGACAGGGAATTGATTTTTTTTCAGGTGAAAACAGAACATACTGCCTTCCTATTTTTTCTCTCCTACCTACTACCTGCTGTTCTGTTTCTTTTTTCTTCCCTCTGTCAGATTCCACAATCACTAGATACATCCTGTCTCCTCATACTCTCTCCTCTTATTCCAAGACTTAATATTGAGGTCTCTACACAGTAATCTGGTCATTCGTTCATTTATTCAGTCAGTGAGCTCTTCATCAAATATATGAGTATGTATGGTAGGTGGCATGTTGGTATCAAATTCGTATTTATGCCATTTGTATGCTTTTATGAAGTAAAGCACAACTATTTTGTGACGGCTAGGCATATAGCAGACACCACTACAAAACCATTATCTTATCATGGGAAGTTGTGAAAAGAAGACAACTACAAAAGGTAGAATTGAGGAGAAATTCAGTGGAGTTTAAGAAATAAAAGAGTGATAATATTATTATATTGATAATATAATAATATTGCTTCTCCCTCTTCATCCCCTGAAAGCCGGTCTACAAGTTTGCTTCTAGGAAATGAAGTGGGGTCCGCAGCTTCCAGATTAATTTCAGTTCCAGATGCGCTTTTTTTGTCTTGAGCTTAGGTGAGCTGGGAGTGAGAGACCAAACTGAGGTGTGAGGCGTCTGAACCGCCAATTAAAGAAACAAGTGAAAAATGAAAGAGTTAAACCTTAACCACTTACTGAGGTGTTGTAAGCAAGGATCTAACGCCGGAGGGAGCACTGACTCTCAGTGTTCCACTTCCCCTCACGCAACGGTGCGTCAGTCCAGAACAGGGTAGACCGGCCCAGCCAGGGGGATCATCTCGTTATTGAGGGAGAACTGAACAAAAGGTCCCTGAAGTTTTACAAACTCTGACGTCATGGGAAGGACAAAGAGGAAGGACTAGGAGAGGAAAATGACTGAGTACTGACACGGAGAGGAGAAACGTGTTCAAGGTTCCCCTCTTCTCTCCCAGTTAGGAGATCTCAGCAGGGGCTCCTGAAGAGCTTAGAGAAAGAGACCTAGGAATAAAGGTACGTGGGCTAGGAAGGCAAATGTGTGGAAGAGTATGGCTGGCCAGAGGGATCTGAATCCTTGACTGCAACTCCCTTCAGGGATGGTAGTACATTGGCAGTGCACCGTGTTGCGAGTTGGGAAGGTACCTTTCCGACTTAGGCCTGCAGGTAAAGCTTGTATCACTGCCTAGAGTTAGGCCTGAAAAAATCACACATAGGTTTTTAGCCAGGAGCTCGATTCTTGAGCCTTTTTTCCCATTTGTGGCCTGGCAAGTGGAGAAAGAGCAACAGAAGTAAGATTAGTGGGTAGGTTCCAGGAAGTCCCAGAAAACAGAGGGAAAAGGAAAAAGTAAGTCTGAGAGACTGTGGTAAAGCATCCCTACTCCAGTGCCACAGCATCACCAGCGATATGCTAATTTTAAAAATTGAAAAGTAGATTATTTATTTCAAATATTCAAAGGGAGAACATGGAACAGACACAAAGATGTAAAGGACATCAGTCTCATTAAAAGTCTTGCTTCCTTCCCACCTCCTTTCATGCCAGCAGATCCTAAACTTGAAGTATATCGAGCCCTAAGTTTTCTGCTCAATTCTCTTTTCCCAAGAACAGGTGGCATGGATGGCTGGAAGCATGTGACATCATGAAGAAATATAGATTTTGGAATTAGGGCCACAACCTTGGCCATGTTACAGAACCTCTTTGAGCGCTGGTTTCCTCAACTGTACACTGATGACAGTAATACTGAACTGATATCTATGTGTAGTACAGAATAAAGGAGATGATGAATATACCTGTCACATCTCACTTGATATTGATTATTTGTTCCACTTTCTTTTAATAACTCCTTGGTTCCCAGAATACCAAGTAAATTGCCATGTGAAAAGTTTCTGTTATAAATCTTGAGTGTAGGTAGCAATAAAAAATAGAGAGAGAGAGAAAGAGAGAGAGAGAGGAAAAGAGGAGATAAAGGCATTTGTGATCCAAATTTTGATCCCAGTTTGAAGAATTATTTTCCAGAATTCAGATTGTAAGGACTCTCTGGTGATCTTGAGACTATGATTAGAGATTAAATTAGTTGGTAAAGCCTGGTGATATCACCAGTGACCTGGCTTTCGCAGCTCTCCAGGGCCATCCTGGCTTTAGCTGCCCAGGATGGCTACGAATGTGGCCCATCACAAAATTGTAAATTTACTTAAAACAGTATGAGAATTTTTTTGTGATTATGTGTCTCAATGTATTTAATGTGTGGCCCAAGATGATTCTTACTCTTCCATTGTGGCACAGAGGTGCCAAAAGTTTGGACACTCCACCAATACAAGGAACACCATTGTCCCTATGTGTAAATCAAAATAAAAATACTCTAACCTGTAAAATTAATGTAGTAAAATCCAATAATATTTTTTCTTAGAACTTTGATGCTTTTTAAAAAGACAATGTTAAATACCAAATTCTTTTGAAAAAAAATTGGTTTTGCTTCACTGGTGCATAAGAACTTATTTAGTCTTCTTAATTGGAATTTTAACCAAGGAAAGGTCTGGATCTTTTCCCTTAACTTTTATTTCCCCACACTCCACTCCAGCTGCTATGTTTGAAAGTTTATTGTTGAAAATCCTCTAGTGCAATTCTGGTTCCAGGCAAGACTGAGTAACAGAGTCTTTCCACTTCTCCCACCAAATGCAAGTATAAAATCAACTGTAAATTACAAAAACAAAAAGTTATAACAAGTGATCCAAACACGGGAGATAAACAGATATATGAACTAGTACTCAATTGATCAAAACAAGGTAGAAAAAGAGAAAATGGAAACAAAGAACAGGCAGGACAAATAGAAACCAAATAACAAACTTGTCAATCTAAAGTCAACCTTATTAGTAATCACATTAATTATAGATGGACTAAACTTCCAATTTAAAAAAAAGAGGTTGTTGGATTAGATTAAGTATGAGATAATTTACTGCCTTAAGAAACTCACCTCAAAAGTAAAGACACAAATAAGTTAAAAGTAAAAGGATGGAAAGGAATGTACCATCATAACACTAATCAAAAGAAAGCTGGAGTAGCTATATCACTATCAGACAAAGTAGATGTCAGAGCAAGAAAAAATTTCAGTGATAAAGAAGAATGTTATATACTGATAAAACAGACCACTCAACTAGCAGATTAAAGAAAAGAATTATAAATATGCTTACATCTAAAAACAAAGCTTCAAAATGTATGAAACATTAATAGACCAGAAAGGAAAGATAGACTAATTCAAATTATAATTAGATATTTCAGCACCCCTCTCTCCATAGTAGACAAAGCAAATAAAGAGAAAATCATCAGGGCTGTAGAAAATCTAAACACTATCAACCAAGTGTATCTAACTAACGTTTACAGAACACTTCTCTCCATGCTATATACACATTCTTTTCAAGTGTTCATGGAACATTCATCAAAATAGACTATATCGAGACAAACTTAAAATTTTTAAAAGAATTAATATTAAATAAAATATAGCCTCTGAATATAACAACATCATTAAACTAAAAATAAATAACAAAAAATAATTGGTAAATCCTAAAACACTTGAAAATTACACATCACATTTCTCAATAACCCATGAGATTATTATAATTCAAAAAATTTATAGTTAGAAAATATTTTGATAAAACCGAAACAACATATCACACTAGATGAGATATAGCTGAAAGACCACTTCAAGGGAAATTTATTATACTAAATGTACAGCATAAAAAAATCATAAATTGTCAATCTAAGTTTTACTTTGAGAAACCAGAAAAAAAAAAGTAAAATGAACTCAATGTGAGAAGAAAAAGGAAAGAATAAACTTAAGAGCAGAAATCAATAGATTTAAAAAGAGAAAACAATAAAGAAAATAAATCAAACCAAAAGCTGCTTCTTTGAAAAGATGAGCGAAATTGATAAACATCTAGCAAAACTTAGAAAGAAAAAAAAATAGAAAACACAGATTATTGATACTAGTAATAGACATTAAAATAAAATATAGACCTCATAGACATTAAACTAAAAATAAGGAAATTCTATGAATAACATGATGTACATAAATTTGGCAACTTGGATTAAAGGAACCAATTCCTTAAGAACCCAAACATCCAAAATTCACACAAGAAAAATAGATACCTTGAATAGCCCTTTATATATAAATTAGACTTCCTCAGAATGAAAAGTTTTGCTCTGCGACAACCACTATTAACATAACCAACACACACACACACACACACACATTACAGAGTGGGAGTAAATATTTGTAAATCACATATCCAAAGCTCAATAATAAGAAAGCAACAAAAAATAAACTAAAAGAAAAGGTGCAAAAAAACTTGAACAAACACTTTACTTAACAAGATATCATGATGGCAAATGGTCATATGAAAGGGTGTTCAACAGCCTTAGACATTAGGAAAAGAAAATTAAATCTATTTTGAGATATTACACATCTATTAGAATGACTAAATTTTTAAAAATATGACAATCACAAATACTGGGGAGGATGTGAACCAATTGGAACTTTCACATATATCTGGTGAGTTCTGGACTGCATGTTTATTTTCCTCCCCCCACCACTACCAAATTCATATGTTGAAGCTCTAATTCCCACTATGGCTACACTTGGAGATGGGACTTCCAAGCAAGTAATTAAGGTCACATGAGGTCTTAAAAGTGGGGCCTTGATCCAAAAGAGTTAGTGTCCTTACAAGAAGAGACACCAGAGAGTTCTCTTTCTCTGTTCACCATGTGAGGGCAGAGTGAGAATGTAGCCATCTGCAAACCAGGAAGAGAGGTCTCTCACCAGAAACCAAATTTTGGAACCTTTATCTTGGACTCCTAGCCTCTAAAACTGTAAGGAAGAACTTTCTGTTATTTAAGCCACCCAGTCTATTTTGTTATGACAGCCCAAGTTGATTAATGCAGAGTGGGACAGCCTCTCTGGGAACCAATTTGGCAATTTCTTATAAAATTAAACATACTCTTATGTGGTCCAGCAATCCTACTCTTGCCACTGATACCCCAGAGACATGAAAAGTTATGTGCTACAAAAAACCTGTATATCCAAACTACCTCGCATGTAAATGCTCCTAGCAGCTCTATTCATACTTGCCCAAAGCTTAACATACCCAAATATCCTTCGAATGGTAACTGGATAAGCAAATTGCAGGATGTAAATACAATGAAATACTACTCATACCATAATACTCATGTGCTCTAATTTTTATACTCGTGTATAAAAATGTATGACCTTGTAGACACAGCTCATCCTGAACCACTTTTTAATATAAGCTAAAGCTTATGGAGTCGTCTATCTCATGAGGGAGCATAGAGTAGTTTGTGGTGCATGCCACTATTCACCAGTGTATATGCACATTTTAACTTTTAGGTTAAACCTAATATTTACCAGAAAAGCTCTGCGAGTAGAAGGGTTCGGTACTTCTGCTCTTTCGCCTGTGTTAACTCTTCAAGTCTCGGAGTTGGATGCAAGGGGAGACCAGCGATCAGCACTCTTTCTGGTAAATACTAGTTTCTACTGGGTTGATGTAGGAAAAATTTTTTTTCATCTTTCCACTGCTGCATCTGGGACTGTTTATTAGTTTCACTTTGATAGATGGAGAGAAGATGAACAAATCACAAGATTTATTTTTCAGGGCATATTTGATAGAATCAGAGACCTTTTACCCTTCTATATACTGCCTGGAAAAGTCAAATCAGACCAACATAATATGATTTGGCTTCCTCAGACTTTGTTAAAGAAGCTAGGCTTGATAGCTTCTTTAAGAAAAATTCATAGATCAAAGGTTACATGAAATATAACATCTGATTTTTCTTTATGAAAGATTTTCTGCTACAGTACAGTGTGTACAGTATATACAGTCCACTTGAAATATATAAAATCTTGACAAATTAACTCAACAAGGCAGCATCCTCAAAAGATTTATCCAGTTTCCAAGATTTATTCACAGGAAATAACTATCCCACAGTTAAGCACTGAAAGAACAGGTAACAAAGACATGTTTGGAAAGCATATCTCAAAACTGCCTCTTTGCTGTCCCAGAGTTCTCAAGTTGGAGAATTAGGATTAAAGACCTAAAGTCTCTACTGGTGGCCTAATAGCTGTTAATCATTTGAAAATCTGATAAAATTGGTGGCTACTAGAGTACACAACTGGGTGGTTAGGGAACAGAGTGGGTGAATTACTCTTTCTCTGTCTATCAGTTGATAGCTTTAGAATTTTGAATGATGGAAATATATTATCTAAACCAAAATTAACAAAAATGAAATTTTTGAGAAGAATGAAATAAAAGCCAATCAAAACATATTTACTGTTACTCAGCAGGGCACCGAGCCTTGCCCAGCATTATTTACAGTCTCCAGGACTCTGCTGTTTACTCCGCACTTGGATAATCCTCCTGGTTGCTACCTTGGCTAGACGAGTAACCTCAGTAATGAAGCCAGGTAAAAGTGGGAGGCCCACAGCCCACAGCCCACAGCCCACAGAACATGGCTCTTTCTCCACTTGACCGTGCCATTGCTTCTCTCCCACTCCTCTTTCCTCCTCTAATTCTTCATGCTTCTTTCTTCTCATCTCCGTCTGTCCTATAACATCAATAGTCCACACTTATTAATGCTTGCTGTGGGTCAGGCACTGTTCCAAAAGCTTCGTATCAACTATTTAAATTTCAGTAGCAGCAAGGACAACAAGTGAAGGGAAGTTAAGTGACTTTTGACCAAGCTAATACAACTAGTACATTGCAAAGCTGGAATTTGAAAACAGACCCTCTGCTCAGACTGTTGGCAACTAACCATTATGCTATGTTGCCTCTTGCAAGTTAATCTTATCAACTGGTTTTGGTCTTTTGTTCACAAAAATCATACTGAATAGATGCACTTCTCCAGGAAAGAAGTAAATAGGAATTTTTCAAATTAATATTTGTTCCCCTGGCCTAAGAAAGTTCTTCCAGAATAATTTATATTCCCCTCTTTAAAGTTCAAAAAGATAGGAGGAAAAATTGAAGAAAAGGGCATGAAAATAGAGGAAGCATGGGATGAAGGATGAAGTGAAGGTGGGTGGGTGGGTGGGTGGGTGAAAAAGTCTTGAGAATGACTCCTATTCTCTTGACTGTGCCAACCCAGTTTACACACATACATACACACATGTGCGTGTGCACACACTACTCAACCACCTCAAAATTGGACTGTCTTAAGGGACAGTGTGTCCCCTTCCATGCAGTCCGGAAAGGTTGGCAGGGTGTTTATAAAGAGAGTTTATGTCATAAGTGCTGTGGGTAATGCCAGTGGACCTGATTCCACACTGAAGTTTAAAAATAATTCTTATGGCATATGTGTCCCCTCAGTCCTCAGTCCTCCGTCCATTTAGTCTTAGGAACTGCCGGTCCTGGTATAGTCTAAGATAATGCTAAACTGAGTGATTAGTTAGTTACAAGAATCCCTGACAGGAGCCCCATCGTTTATAATTCTCAAAATATTGTGGTACTATTCAGAGGTTGTTCATGCTCTACACATCTATTGATGTATTATAACTGAATTGAATTATCTTTGTGCTTCTAAGAGATACTATTTCATTATTCTAAAATAGCATTTATGGGTTTAAAAGAATGAATAGTTTCTCACTATAGAGCCACCAAATGCTTGTATAAAATCAGATTTTAATGATAATGTTGTACATAATCAGATGACACTGGAAAAAAACAGTAGCTGATAACTTCTGAAGTAGTACTTTAAACTGTATCAAGTTTTTCAAATGTATAAATTGCAATGATAACATTACAGTTTAAATTTTTAATTATTTTCCAAAGGAATGAAGACTGAAAAGTTATCAAGTAGCTGAAACTACCTATTGAATTTTTTTGTGTAGTTGAAACTGAAAAGAAAAATGATTTTTTCTTTTTTGGTGAAAAAAATCATACTTGTAGTAGATTACCATGTTTTTAGACATCTTCCTTTTACAAGTTTTCTTCTTATTTTTGTTTTACTTTGTTGTAATTTTGGTTTGTCAGCACCTAATATAGACTTGTTGTCATATAATCAAAATTATTTAAATTATATCTAAGAAATGATGTCATATAATTTAGTAGAAATTAGTCTAAATTATAATATACAATGGATGAATTAGGATATTATTATTCAGTTTGCAGAAGAATGTTTTTTAAACAAGATTCTTTTAAAGATCAAAGTTCGTATTAACCTTAATATAGAATCCAGCTATTTTTCATTTACGGTCAACATTTGGCTGGTACTGGTAAAGCTACCGGTACCAGCCGAAGATACTGGTAGCTTTGTTGCTTAGATTTTGTAATTGCCTGATAGAATTTCTTTCTTATTTTCACCTCCACACTCCATTTCTTTCATTTTTGTCAAAATTGATCCCATATGAAAGCATCTTAATTTCAAACTTGCTGCCAAAGCTGAAATCAATTGGATGGTCTATATTACTAGAATTTATTTCAATGGGAGGACAACATGTTTTTTCTTTAAAAAAAAAAATTGTAGCTTGATTCATGTTCTTTTGGAGTGTTGAAACACTCTGGGACTGATCTCACTGTTATGTAAACCAGCCATCAGTGGAAGTGTGGACTGCTTTTCAACTTATTTGGAAGAGGATGGAAAACAAATGGGAATAACATAAACATGACTTGAATACTGAAAAGAGAATTTTACTAGAGTTGTTACCAACAAAGAAATTTTAATAAAAAATCACAAGCATTATTCATAAAACCAAATTTTTGGTTGGGAAGATGGCGGAGGAGTGAATGGAAGTTTCACTGACCTCCTCCCAGGACCAATCTGGAATTGTAACTAAATTGTGGAGAAATTACCTGGAACAACAACTGAGCAATAGCAAGAGAAAAATCTTATAACCTTAGACAGACAGAAGAATCAGTTCAGCACACCTGACTGGTAAGGAGTGTGGTGGTGATGCAAGAAGTCTGGCTGGGCACCCTCAGTCAGCAGTGACAGTGGGATATTTAAGTGGTCAGTTGGATCTCCCTGAAAAGAGTGGGGTCTAAACCATAAGCAATGATCCCCAGCCTACAGCACCAGAGCCCCAAAAGTTCACATATAACAGCCAGCATTGAAAAGCGGCAGGGCTGCTCTCTGCCAGAGACAGGAAGCTGGAGACTGAAAGAGCTGTTTAAAGGGCCAACACATGAGTTTTCATTAGCAGCCACTTACCCTGGGTTCCAGCAAAGCGGGGAGCAGAGTGAGCTAAAGATGCCCAAGGAGAGACTGGGGATGGAGGCTTTGGGGAGAGAACTGAGAGAGTTGCCTCTGGGATCCCGGTGCTGAGTCATCCACCACACAGCAGCAGCCATCTTGCTCACATAGACCATTCCCCTCCGAGCAGCAGAAGCCTGAGGAGAAACATTACCTCTGACCCCAGGAGGGACTCTGCCCCGCCCTGTGCTGCTTAAGCCTGACTGCTGAGCACAGAGTGACTAGATTAACAACTGAAGGAGACAGCCACAGACAATAGATCCCAGGAAGTCTCGAACAGGCTGCCTAAGGTCAGACGGCGTCAACATCTTACTTCACTAGAGGTGGATCCAGAAAGAAAAAACAACTGTAAATACTAGAGGCTACCAAGACGAAATCCACTGTGGCCTTCTCCATGATTTGAGATATTTTCTTTACTACATAGCTTTTTAACATTCATTTCTTATCCATCAAGTTGGTGCATATTAAGTCACTAGATTTTATATATAGTTTATTTCTCTCCTTTACTATGATAGTCTTAATCTCTTTACAGCCTTATTAATACTGCTTCATTTGCTGTTGATAGTCGGGTTGCAGGTGGGAGTTATTTTTGCAGTTGTAGGTTTGTTTCCTGGGCTTTGTGGTTTTGCTCTGGCAGCCAAATACTGGGAAGACAAAGAAACAACCCCCCAAACAAAAGGATAGGAGGAATCCTCAGAAAGACTACTAAATGAAATAGAGGCAAGTAAACTATCAGACATTGAGTTCAAAACAATGGTTATAAGGAAGTTCAATGAACTAAGTGAGAATTACCAAAAACTATAGGGAAACTACAAAGAATGTACTGCAAACAATATCAGCATGAAAAAGGACACAGAAACTACAAACAAGTACCAAGAGGAAATGAAGAATACGATTTATGAATTGAAGAACACAATAGAAGGAATGAAAACCAGGCTTGATGAAGCAGAGGACTGAATCAGCAATCTGGAAGACATGGTAGGAAAAAACTCCCAGAAAGAGCAAGAAAATGAAAAAAAAAAAAAACTCCAAAGGAATGAAGAGGGGCTCAGGGAAATGCAGGACAACATGAAACATAATAATATCCATACCATAGGAATACCTGAAGGGGAAGAGGATGAGCAAGGGATAGAAAATCTGTTTGAAAAAGTAATGATGGAAAACTTCCCTAATTTGAGGAGAGAAAAAGTCACACAAGTCCAGGATGCACAGAGGGTCCCAATCAAGAGGAACCCAAAGAGGCCCACTCCAAGACACATCATAATTAAAATGGCAGATATAAAGGACAAAGAGAGAATCTTAAAGGCAGCAAGAAAGAAACAGGAAGTAATATACAAGGGAGCCATGATAACGTTAGCAGTTGACCTCTCTAATGAAACACTACAAGCCAGAAGGAAATGGCAAGAAATATTCTGTGTAATGAAAAGCAAAGCCCTGCAACCAAGACTAGTCCACCCAGCAAGGCTCTTAATTAAAATGGAAATAAGGAGTCTCCCAGGCAAAGAAGGCCAAAAGAATGCACCATACCAAACCAGCATTGCAAGATATGCTACAGGGACTGCTTTAAGAAGGTGAGGAAAAAGAATGAGAGAGGTACACAAGTACAAAGGGAAAAAATGAATTAGTACCTATCAATAATAACCTTAAATGTAAATGGATTATATGCTCCAATTAAAAGACATAGAGCCCCAGCTGGTGAAGCTCAGTGAATTGAGCTTAAGCCTGCGAACTAAAGGGTCACTGGTTCGATTCCCCAGTTAGAACACATGCCTGGGTTGCAGACCAGGTCCCCAGTAGGGGGTGTGCACAAGAGGCAACCACACATTGATGTTTCTCTCCCTCTCTTTCTCACTCCCTTCCCTCTGTCTAAAAATAAAATAAATAAAATCTTAAAAAAAAGATATAGAATGGCTGAATGGATAAGAAAAGAGGATCTGCACATATGCTGCCTGCAAGAGACCCACCTCAGAACAAAAGACATACACAGACTGAAAGTAAAGGGTTGGAAAAAAATATTCCAAGCAAATGGATAGGAAAAAAAAGTCAGGGAAGCAAGACTTATATCAGACAAAATAGACTTAAAAAGAAATACCATAAAAAGAGACACAGAAGGACACTTCATAATACTCAAAGGAAGAATCCATCAAGAAGACATAAACATTGTAAACCTATATGCACCCAACATAGGAGCACCCAAATATATAATGAAAATCCTGGAGGACTTCAAGAAAGATATAGACAGTAACACACTTATAGTGGGGGATTTTAACACCCCTCTGTCAACAATGGATAGATCATCCAAACAAAATATCAATAAAGATATTGTGGAAATGAATGATGCATTAGATCAAATGGATTTAGCTAAAATATATAGAACTTTTCATCCCAAAGAAGCAAACTACACATTTTTTTCAAATGCACATGGAACATTTTCAAAGATAGACCATATGACAGGACACAAAACAAGCCTCAACAAATTTAAGAAAATTGAAATCATATCAAGCATTTTCTCAGACCTCGAGAGCTTAAAACTAGACAGCAATCTCAAGGAAAAACTCAAAAACGTTCAACCTCATGGAAACTGAATAGCATGCTATTAAACAATGAAGGGTCAATAATGAGATCAAAGAAGAAATAAAAAAATTTCTGGAAACAAATGAAAACAAACATACAACAATCCAAAACCTATGGGACACATGGAACGCAGGCCTGAGGAAAAGTTCATAGCCATACAGACCTACCTAAAAAAATATAGAAACATTGCAAATAAACAACCTAACCCTACATCTACAAGAACTGGAGAAACAACATCAAACAAAGTCCTGAATGAATAGAAGGAAGGAATTAATCAAGATAAGAGCAAAACTGAATGACATAGAGAATAAAAGAACAATTCAAAGGATCAATAAAGCCAAGAGCTGGTTCTTTGAAAAGATAGCAAAATTGAGAAGCCTTTAGGGATACTCACCAAGAAAAAAGGGAGCGGATGCAAAATAATTAAATCAGAAATTACAGAGGAGAAATTACAACTGATACCACAGAAAACAAAGGATTGTAAGAAATTATTAGGAACAACTATATGCCAAGATATTTGAAAACCTGGGTGAAATGGACAAATTTCTAGAAAAATATGATCTTCCAAAACTGAATGAATAAGAAGCAGAAAGCCTGAACAGACCAATAACAGTTGGTGAAATTGAAGCAGTAATCAAAAAACTACAGGCACACAAGTCTTGGACCAGTCAGTTTCAAAGAAGAATTTTACAAAACATTTAAGGAAGAGCTAACCCCTGTCCTTCTCAGACTATTCCAAAAAATCAAGGAAGAGGGAAGACTCCCAAATTCATTTTATGAGGCCAGTATCATCCTAATCCCAAACCCAGATAAAGACACAACAAAGAAAGAAAACTACAAGCCAATATCCCTGATGAACATAGACGCTAAAATCCTCAACAAAATATTGGTGAACTGCATCCAGCAATACATTAAAAATAGCATGCACCATAATCAAGTGGGATTCATCCCAGGGATGCAAGGGTGGTATCATATTTGCAAATCAATAAATGTGATACATCACATAAACAAAAGGAAAGACAAAAATCACATGATCATGTCAATAGATACAGAGAAAGCATTTGATAAGGTACAGCACCCATTTATGAAAAAAACTCTCAGCAAAATGGGGATAAAGGGGCATACCTCACATATTAAGCCCATATATGAAAAACCTACAGCCAACATCATACTCAATGGGCAAAAACTAAAACCTTTCCCACTAAGATCAGGAATAAAACAAGGGTGTCTGCTTTCATGGCTTCTATTCAACATAGTATTGGAAGTCCTAGCCACCACCATCACCCAAGAAAAAGAAATAATTGTAAAGAAGGAAGTAAAACTGTCATTGTTTGCAGATGACATGATAGTGTACATAGAAAACACTTACAGACTCCACCAAAAACTACTTGACCTAATAAGTGAATTTGGCAAAACAGCAGGGTAGAAAGTCAATATTCAGAAATCTAAGGCATTTTTGTATACCAACAATGAAGTATCAGAATCAGAATTTGGAAAAAAATCTCATTTACTATAGTAACAAGAAAAATATAGTACCTAGGAATAAACTTAAGGAAGGAGGTAAAAGAAATGTACTCAGAAACCTACACAACACTGAAGAAAGAAATTAAAGAAGACACAAATAAATGGAAGCACATCCATGTTCATAGATTGGAAGAATGTATATCATCAAAACGTCCATACTGCCCAAAGTAATTTGTAGATTCAATGGATCCCTTTGAAAATACCAGTGACATATTTCACAGATATACAACAAATATTTCAAAAATTTATATGGAACCATAAACAATGCCAAATAGTTGCAGCAATTTTGAGAAAGAAGAACAAAGTCAGAGGGATCACAGTGCCTGATATCAAACTATATTACAAGGCCACTGTAATTAAAACGGTCTGGTACTGGCATAAGTATCATAGATCAATGGAACAGAATAGAGAGTCCCGAAATAGTCCCATGTCTCTATGGTCAATTAATATTCAGCCAATGGGGCAGAAGCATAAAATGGAGTAAAAATAGCCTCTTCAACAAATGGTGTTGGGAGAACTGGATAGCTACATGCAAATAAATGAAATTCAACCACCAACTTATACCACACACAAACATAAACTCGAGATGGATAAAAGACTTAAATATAACTCACGACACCATAAAAGTCCTGGAGGAGAACATAGACAGGAAAATCTCAGATATTCCACACAATATTTTCATCAATATGTCCCCTAGAGCAAGGGACATAAAGGAAAGAATAAACAAAGGGGACATCATCAAAATAAGAAGCTCCTGCACAACTAAAGAAAACATCAGTAAAATGAAAAGGGAACTGACTGTAGGGGAAAATACATTTGCCAATGATGCCCTGGTAAGAGTCTGATCTCCAAAATATATAAAGAACTGACGTGACTCCACTATAGGAAGACAAACAATTCAATTAAAAAAAAGGAAAAGAGCCTGAACAGACACTTCTCCAAGGAAGACATACAGAGGGCCCAGAGACATATGAAAGGAGGCTCAGCATCACTAGCCATCAGAGAGATGCAAATTAAAACCAAAATGAGATACCGCTACACACCGGTCAGAATGGCCATCAGAAACAAATCAACAAACAAGTGCTGGTGAGGATGTGGAGAAAAGGGAACCCTAGGACGCTGTTGGTGGGAATGCAGACTGGTGCAGCCACTGTGGAAAACAGCATGGAATTTCCTCAAAAAACTAAAATGGACCTGCATTTTGACCAAGCAATTCCACTGCTGGGATTATACCCTAAGAATCCTGAAACATCAATTCAAAAGAACCTATGCACCCCAAAGTTCATAGCAACCAAATTTATAATAGCCAAGTGTTGGAAGCAACCTAAGTGTCCAACAGTAAATGAGTGGATAAAAAACTATGGTACATTCTCACAATGGAATACTATGCAGCAGAAAGAAAAATCTATCCTTCACATGGATGGAACTGGAGAGCTTTCTGCTAAGTGAAATAAGCTAGGCTATGAAAGACAGATACCATATGATCTCACCTATAAGTGGAACATAATCAATAAAATAAATGAGCAAGTGAAATATAACCAGCAACACTGAAATAAAAAAACAAACAGAGAGGAGGAGGGAGAGGGAAAAGAAGGGGAAGGAACATGCATAAAGGACCTATCAACAAAGTCAATGGGGGAAGGAGTGAGGGTGGGAGGTGGGGGTGGGTGTGGCTGGAGAAAAGAGTGGCAGAAAATGTTGACAAAACAAAACCAAAAAAAAAAAAAATTGACGGGGGAGGTTAAGAATAGGAAATTGAAAAGTCAAAGAATTGATATGTACAACCAATGGACATGAACTAAGAGGGGGAGGGAAAAAATGAGACAACACTAATAGCATAATCAATTTAAAAAATTAAAAACAATTTTCATATAAAAAAAAAAGCTCATAGACAAACAACAGTATGGTGAGTACCAGAGAGAGAAAAGAGTGTAGGGGAAAGTAGAAGAGGGTAAAGGGAGACAGAAGGAGGCTTGGCTTGGGGTGGTGAATGCACAATACACTATACAGATGATGTGTTATAGAACTGTATACCTGAAACCTATAAGTTTTTATTCACTAATGTCACCCCAATAAATTTAATAAAAAATAAAAAAAGAAAACCAAATTTTTGATTATTTACCTTACCTTTATCCTTTCCAATATTTTACATTTAAAAGGCTCTATATACATGTTTTGTATGCTTCAATTCATCTTTTCTTTAGGTGAAAAATGAGGCAGGTTAACTTCAAAACAAATGTGCAAACTGTTGGAAAGCATATGTTTCAATTAAACATGACTCAAAGTAGGTTTTTATAGCCATGAACTGAGTACTAGGGCCATTAAGTATTTTATGTTTCCTTTGCTCATTATCCTACAATTCATTGTCCTAGTTGGTATGTGTAAATTACTGAATCCTGGTTAAAATATTTACTTCTTTATTCATTGTTAATTTAATCTGCCTCCACTCTTTTATATATGTATATACATATTTTATATATGCATACTTCACATACATAATATATATGCATCTATACATACAAAATATGTCTATATAATATGTATGTAAAATATTTTTGATAAGGATTATTCTTTATTCCAGCATTATAATCATATATTTAAAGGGAAATTTTTCTTTTTAAAATATGTGTTTCCCATTTTTCTATATTGCCCATGGAAAACACAATATAGGTATGCCAAAAAAATAAAAATAAAAAGGAGCTTTTAGGAAATAATTTCTCCCATGTTAGGTTTTCAGTATCCCTATCCTCTGTGCATGAAGCTGTTAACATCTACTTTGGTAAATTTTAGTCTTATTTTGTATTGATTATAATAGTAGAATTTGGTTGTGAGGATTAAAGTCCTGCACACAATGTAACTCGTAACATCATTATAACCCTCAGAAAGCTAGAAACCATGTAAAATGAAATAGAGTCAGAAGAATCCTTCTGGTTTACAGGTGTCTGAAATCAGTCGGTCTTATCTTAAAGGAAAGATTTCCAGAAAACATGGAGCCCACCATTATTCTAGCTGGATCACAGATTTTATATTCGATTTGGCCCATTTTGGATAGAGTTGTGTCTGAGAATCCACCTCAATGTTAAGTCCCATCTCCAGCAACAATTAAGTAATGTCTTGACCTAAGCATAGGGTCACCTCATTGCCTCTCTCTTCTCACCTTTGAATCTTATTTCCTTCATAAATATCCCCTTTTGTTCTGTGATTTTCCCACCATTTACTAGTTTGTTAGCTCATTTATTTATCTAATAAGCTGTTCTTGAATGTTGGTTTTGTGCTCAACATGGTGAAGGTCGTGGTGAACACAGGACTGGCCTATAAGCAGCACCACTCAATGTAGGGACCAAGAACTGGTCCACAAGATAGATATAAAACTCGAAATTAAGCCCTTAGAAACTTTTACAGCAATCTGACATTGCTCCGATGTTATTAGTGGACTCATCTTGTTGAACAGGGTGTAGACCAGTGTGATGTGGTTGAGTTCATGTGTTGAATCACCTGTAACCTGTGTACTAGTTACACATGGTAAGACTGCATGTGAAGTCCTCAATAATTCTTCAGTAGCTAGTTCGCAAAAGCACTGGTCTATAAGAACTACATAACAAGCTACAGACTGCAAAATCTCTGTAACTTTCAATTAATGTATGTTCCCTAAGGACTTTTAAAAATTGATCTGATGTTTAGAGAGTTGGAGAAACTGAGTAGATTACATAGAAGGAAAACTACTAACAAATTTTTGCAATTTTACTAACACAATTTTGAGCTAGCATATCCTCCTAGATCCACTATAATCACAACTTTCAAAATAATATTAGCCAAGAATAAGAATCTACTTTAGATCCAGTGTGTTTTAGATATACTCTAAAACATATGAATGTGCATATTTTAATGTGACTAATTAGTTAGACAAACCGTCAGAAGAGCACACTTTTACATTTGGTTTGAAGTCAAAAGTTTGGACTAAAAATTTTCAGGACATTCTTGATTTAAATAGTGCAGGAATCAACATTTACAGAATTGATAGAAGATATTTTCCAATTTTTTTTTTGAGGGACAGGGTTCAAATATTTTGGTCTCATAAAGGAAAAAAATCTCCAAGTTATCACGTAGTCCTCATATTCTTTAATGGCCTCAGGTACAAGAACGCACGAGTGTAGGAAGTTTATATTCAATCTGCTTTCCACGTAAAAATTCTGACATTCAGTAGAAAGTATTTCTTTTATTCAATTGACAAAAGTGTTGCAGATCTGCTATTGCACAGCTTTGGGGGAAATATACAGAAGAGGTTGTTCCCGTTCCACAAAACTTCAATGGTCTCTTGCGAGAGACAGACAGACACATGAAATAATGACAAGTGGACATATCAGGTGTTACAATGAAGCGGATACAAATGCTATCTACAGGCAGTTCTTGCTTTGTAGGGTCATATGGAACTGTAAAAGTGACTGTGCAAGCTAAAATAGTGTAAAGCAATCTTAATAATCAATTGGAAAAATTATGTTTTTTTCTGACTTCTAATTTTTTCAAAACATTTAAATTGTCTTATTATTGGTTATAAGCATATAAGAAAATGAAAAACTAGTAGAATCAATATATATATTTTAATACCCTATAATTTTAAATATTAAAAACTTTGAAAAACAAGGTATTTCATCTCATTGTAAAATATTTTCATAGTAGTTTTAGGAGTAGTTTTCCATCTCAACGACAGGGAGCAAATTTCTTTCTTATGCCTTGGTTGGTTACCATAGGCCCATCTAAGTGTCAGTCAGCTTCCAACACTTTACCCTTTATATTTTCAATGTCATAAAATTTCTTGGATATAGTTTAATGTGAAGTGGTATTTTCAATGTCATAAAATTTCTTAAAGAATTGTTTAATGTGAAGTGGGTTGTTTTTTTGTTTTTTGGGGAATTTTTTTGCCGTTGTCACTTTTTCAAGGACAATTTTTTACTTTCATCACAACCACTTTTTTCACTTATATTGATAAGTTCACCTTCACTAAATTCCTTGGCAGCATATCTGCAGTGTCTCAATCAGTGGCAGGGTTAAACATTTCCTTAGTTAGATATTTCCCCTGTAAGTCTATTTATGTTTAATTCCAATTTTACTTCCAGTGTTATCATTTTTCATTTCTTTCCTACACTTTCCTCATTGATGGCCAATGCCTCTTTTATTATCCATTTTGTAAAATATCATGTGGGATTATCTCTGGGAGACAAGGAGGTAATGCAACTGTATGCTTTGCAGTCTGTGCATGAACTGAAAAATAGATGTGAAATGGCCGATCACAAACAGCTTTTAAAAGAAGTGACATGACTGGTCACTAATCAAGATGCACATATATTACTAAAGCCGTGATTTGAAGAGCTAGCAACAAAGTTTGTACTTTATACAATTAGTCAGAGTTTGTATAACCAGGTAACTGAAATTTGAAATGCGTTGGTGAGAGACTGGTATTATGTAACTAAACCATGATTACTGAATTCATGCATAGTGAAACGATAAAAATCAAGGAATTCCTATACAAAAAGACATGGAAACCTTTAAAAATAAATTAATAAAATAATAGTGCATCCAGAAATATAGGTATGTCAGTTTAACTGGAACCAAGGTTGCAGCGGGAAAATGGGATCATGCAGAATCTATAGAGATTAGGCTTGAAGCAAGATTGTGAAGGTTCTTTGGCATAAAATCCTCATGTAACTATCACTGCCTTGCCTGACTAGAAACCGCCCTTAACTTCACTCCTACCTTACCTAGTTCTTTCTCTATTTTAACCAAAATTTACCCAGACACCAAAACTCCAGTCCCTAAGTCACCCTTCCTAATCCATCATTTTAACCTGAGCTTCCTAGCAGGTCTGAGAAAGTGAGCTAACATTTAGTCCTCGGTGCCAGCAAGTAGCTTCCTCTTTACAACCACAGAAACAGTAGCAGGAGCCAGTTCTCAGCTGCCTCAACGTTTTTGTCATGAAAACTTCTTTGCTTCTCCTTCCATGTAATGGGAACCACAACACTGGCAATAAGTGTGGTCATCAATTTCTAACTCTCGCCATGTAGTAGAATAGTGAAATGCCCATGTTTGCGTTCCTACTCCATCAATTATAATACTCTTTTTGGGCAACTCATTTCGCTTCTCGAGCAAAGTTTCCATAATGATAAAACAGGTCCCAGATTTCCCAGCTATACTTCTCTAGCGGTCACTAACTCCGGTCTACCCTGTGTTTTCTCAAAGATTATACTTCATTTACAGACATGGAACAGGAGAGAAAAGGAAAGATTACAAAACCAGATAGAACACCTGCTCTTAAGGGCTATTTGACACCTATTTCCCAAAGCAATGGCTCTTTCTCCAGAAAAACCTTGAAAGAGTTTTTGTAGTTTTCCTTTTTCCAACTACTGCCAGTAGCTGAGTCTAACGATCTACATAGAAGTGAAATTCTGCATTAACTGTTGATTGCTAATTTCCTTCAGCAATTTCCTAGCAAGACAATGCAATCTAGCTTCCCACTACAAACTCCACCTCACCTCTTTCACAGAAGAGAACTTGGGATATGGACCGAAATACCCTTTTCTTTTCACTTAGTGTTAAACAGTTTAATCATGAAGTAAATATGTACCTACGCATATTAAAATACATACAAACAGATGTAGCTAAGTGGCAGAGAAAAAGAGACACCAATGATTTATAATTTTTAAAGAAAAGGATTAAAGTGTTTTGAAGAAATGAGAGAAGAAATTCAAGTAAGTGCAGTGTAACTGAGGTTCAAGAGCAAAGTTACCTTGGCGAGTTTGTAGGAGAGGGAACTGGAAGGTGGGAGTGACGATATGTGAATAAGGACTAGAGATGGTCATTTAAAAGCCAACTTTTGCATTCTCTGTAGGCCACTACATCACTATTATACAGGGTCCAGCAGAAGTAAGGCCTGCTTGAGTGAGGTTGGTAGGGTAATAATCTAAGTGTAATAATTTGTAGTTTTAATTGGAAAATTTCATCTAAAATGTCATGTGGTGTGCTTGAGTGTGATATTGCATGTTACAGAATTCCATGCTTATGATTTTGTAGTAAAAAGGGGGGCATTATGTGTGTCTGACATTGTAATAAGTTCCAAGACTGGAATCAGAAAACACAGGCATTATTCTTGACTGTGTCTACACACATGTGTGATGCCCCTTAAAAATATGAGGGAGAGAGGGTGTGTGAAATAACCAGTTAGAAGAGTTTAGTAACTTCACACAATAAGGTAATTTGGCCATAGAACTACAGAGGCTTTTCTCTTCAAAAGTGATTCTTGATTTGAGGGATTTCTCAAGAATACAGAGCCAGATATAAAACACAAAGTTTGCTCATTTCCTTTCACTGTATTTTGTTTTTCAAATGTAAGCAGTATAAATGCTGCTTTTTCTGTTTTTCACCAAGGGGGTATAGTGCATGAAAATATGACTGAATGCCTGCGAGAGCAGGAAGTGAAAAAAACCACACCCCAAAATAATGTTCTTCTACTGCATTTTTAAAGAAATTTTCATCCACTCCACCATCACATTTTTTTCTGTTTCAGCCTTTGTTTCAAAGCTTGGTTTAAGTAACAGTGACACCTGAACTTCAATATGTCTTGCCAGTGACAGGCTGGCCGCACAAAATAGGGGTGGGGATACATTAGTGCTCATTGCTGTTCTTACTTATCCACAAGCCAGATAAACCAAACCAAAAAATAAAATTAAAAAAGGCAGTTGGAAAGTTTGGCCAACTCATAAATTGGCAGGGATGTTTAGATTGTTTTTATAAAATTACCTCCTTCTAAGTAGCCTCTGGTCATTAGCATAGAAGAGATAATAGGCAGTACTCTGGAAATCTATTAGAATTACAAAAATGCACTCATTGCAAAGCTTTTGGGCACATGTACAAATAAACATGTAGTTTTACTTCTGAGAAACTATTTTATGAATCCTCTCAACTCATTAGAATCTCTCAAGCGGCCTGAAGGAGACCCGCTAAGAAGGCTATTATAGCTTCAGACCCCACAAAGGTGATTTTTACAGGAATAGGATAAGAAAAGAATTTCAAAGCTTCAGCTCCTCCCATAAAAGACTATAGATTTCTGTTTTGAGAAATAGACCTCCCATAAAAGAGGCCATGAGTCGCAAACTGCCTTGAAGTTCAAGTATATTATACAAGCTAGGGTTGGTGTCTGCGTTGTGTAGCCCTCATTTTACTATTCAGGGACAATGCCCGGTCACTCGGAGTGCTATAATTTGTTGTTGGAAAGGATGATGTTATTTGCATTTTGAAATCATTTCTCTCTAGGCGTCTATTGAAACTATGACAATTATAATAATTAAGAAGTATGTGGGGTTGCAAAAAATTCTTCCAATTCCACACATACAGGTCTACTCGTGGAGAAGCAGTAGACTGGAAAAGGTCATTGAGGACAAATTTCATCCACACACAGAAGATCAGCAGCTTTAGGAGCGCAAGGGATTCGCAGGCTTTTTTTTCCCTCTTCCTGTTTTTCGGTGTGGTGATATTCTTCTTTTTAATCTTTGTTACTGTCTGCTAATGGAAACTGCTTCAGGATTTCCTATAGCCTGTTTTATCCCCGCAGAGTCCCTTTTTGTACGTTTTAATTTGAAAACACCACATTTTAGAAAAATTAAAAGATATATACATTTTCAAGATATCACATTGCCTATCTTTTCCAAAGTCTGTATTCATACCCAGACAAAATTAAAGGAAAGGCTGGTCCTTGGAATTCTTCTAATCCCATTTGCTTTTCTTTAAATTTAGTTTCCTCATTTAAATTGTGGCATATTATTTCACTTGTAATTATTGCCTCTATATCCCTCAAATCACATCATGACATGAATTTCATTTCCCTCGCTTGGATTTATGAAGTCCCTTAAAAGCTGAAATTGTGCCATCTAATTACTTTGAATAATATGTGACCATAAGGTAATAGAATTGATGTTTTAATTGTATTGAAGTGTGACCTATATGTAGAAATGTACAAAAATCATAAGTGCACAGTTCTCTGAATTCTAACAAATACGTCTGTGTAACTAAGAAGCAAGAACATGTCAGATCGAGAAAGGACATTACCAGCATCCACAGGAGTTCTTCACATTCCTGTCCATCACTTCACCATAGCCAAGGGTAACCACCATCTTGACTTCCTACCATCATAGATTAATTTTGCCTGATCCTGAACACAAAATAAATAGAATCATACATTCTACACTGTTTGTATCTGGCTTTTTGCTGTTGTTTCTCATTGTGTTTGTGAGATTCATCCAGGTGGTTGCACATAGTTTCTGTTCACTAATTATCTCTGTATAAGATTCTATGAGGAGATATACCACAATTTACTTATCCCTTCCACTCCTGATTGGCATTTGATGCACTGCGGTTTTTGACTATTATAAATATTTCTGCCATAAACTTCTTTGTACATGTCTTTTGGTGAAAATATGTATTTAAATCAGTGGGTATCTAGGAACAGAATTTCTGAGTGAGAGGGTATGTATTTTTTTCAATTTAATAGATACTACCAAAGAGTTTCCAAAGTGGCTGTACCAATTTTACCCCCACCGCAGTATATAAAAATTTAAATGCTCCATATCCTTGTCAACACTTGGATTTGCCTGTCTTTTCCTTCTTAATAATCATGCGAGTGTGTAGTGCTAGAAGCATTGTGCTTTTAATTTGCAGTTCCCTCATGAGTTTCCCTCACATTTTCACATATTTATTGCTATTTCTCGTGTTATTATTATTTCATATGGTTTTTCTGGGCTATTTGGATATGCTCTTCTGTGATGTGCCTTCAAGACTTCGCCTGTTTTTCTTCAGAGATGTTTAGCTCTTGCTACTTAATAGATATTAATAGATATACTTTGTATATTCTAGTTGCAGTCTTTATCACATATAGGAATTGGAAATACTATATTCCATGGTAAGCTTTTTCTTCTCATTCCATAAAATGTCTTTTAATAAAATGAAGTTCATAATATTAATATAGCTAAATTTATCATTTTTTAAAGTTAGTATATTTTGTGTTCTATTTAAGCAATCTTTCCCTACTTCAAAGCCACAAAGATATTCTCCCATGATATTTTAAATAAAAGTCTTATTATGTTCACCTTTTAAAATAGATTTGAAATAATCTAAATTTTTTTATGTGTGAAGTCAAAATTAATTTTCCCCCCCCAAGTGGATATCAATTGATCCAGCAGCACTTACTGTAAAGGTCTTCCACTACACTGCCATGCCCCCTGTGACATAAATCTGGCGGCTGTATATGTATAGACTGCTTCTTGGGAGGAGAAGGTAGATCTTTCTCTTCTGTTATATTAGTCTAGTTATCTGTCCTTGGGCAGATACCAACTGTTTTAACCAGCTTTCAATAGGTCTTAATATATGGTAGGGTGGGTCAACTTGCTTTGTTTTTTTTTTTTTTTTTTAATTCTAAATGACTTAACTGTTCTCTGCCTTTTCATTTCTGTATAAATGTTATTAAAGATTTTTATTTTCCATAACTTGCTGAGATTTTAATTGATAGTAGGATGAATCTATAGAACTGTTTGAGAAAGACTGACATTGAAATAATTTCTTTACTCTTTTATTTTTATGTTTTAACTCTTTTTTAATTGTTGTTCTATTACATTTGTCCTAATTTTCCCCCATTGTTCTCTTCTGCCCTGCCCACCAGTCCCCCACCCACAACTCCTACAGTCAATCCCAACCCTGTTGCTCGTGTCCATGGGTCATTTATACCTGTTCCTTGACTAGCCCCTTCCCCTTCTTTCCCTCTTTATCCCCCTCCCCCTTCCCCTCTGGTCACTGTCAGTCTGTTCCTTGTTTCCATGCCTCTGATTCTTTTTGGCTCATTCGTTTGTTTTGTTCATTAGATTCCTCCTATAGGCAAGATCATATGGTATTTGTCTTTCAGCACCTGGCTTATTTCACTTAGCATAATGCTCTCCAGTTCCATCCATGCTGTCCAGAAAGGTAGAAATTCCTTCTTTCTGCTGTATAGTATTCCCTTGTGTAAATATACCACAATTTTTTGATCTACTCATTTACTGATGGGCGCTTAGGCTGTTTCCAGACCTTGGCTATTGTAAATAACATTTCTATGAACATAGGGGTGCATAGGGTCTTTTGAATTGGTGTTTCAGGATTCTTAGGGTATAATCTCAGCATGACATCTAAATAATTTTGTCTTCCAATCTATAAATATGATATATCTGTTTATTTCCCCCTTCCTTAATGACTTTAATAATGTTATTTTTCAGTATAGAGTTCTTAAAAATCTTCCCTAGATTTATTGTTAGATACTTGATTTTTTTGATGCCACTATAAGTGATATATTTTTAATTTTAATTTTCTAATTGTTACTGGTATATAAAAATAAAATTGATTTTTTATTTCTACTTTTATTCATCATTGTCACTAAGTCCTAGTTGTTTGCATGTAAATTTTTTTACATTTTCCTGCATACGCAATGATGTTGTCCGTCAGGAAAAAAAAAGACAAACTTAGTCTTATTTGTCAATTTTTATTTCGAGGGGTTGGTGTTTATTTATTTGTTTATTTGCATAACTGCACTGGACAGAACTGCCAACACAACATAGCAGTGATACCTTTGGCTGTTCTCGAGCTGAGGGAAAAGCTCTGGATATTTTACCATTGCAAGTTATGTTCGTGGTAGTTTTTCTTGGTTGATTTAAAAACAAGTATTAAATTATTTATGCATCCAAATGAATATCTCTTTTCAAAATGAGTTAGAAAACAACATGTTAAATTTATTACTCAGAATATTTTGGTCTTCTCCTTACGGCTAGCTGCTGGAACTTTATAAGATATATATAACATTGTTAAAAATTTAATAATTTGGCTTTAAATCTTAAAATGAAAGTGACTTCATTTATTATATTTCCTGTAATTTTTCTCTAAAATTCTTGCTCGTTTTTCAATAATTGTGTGTTGATTACAAATCAGCTCTGAATCTTCTACTTCCCCTTTGATAAAACCAAACTTCTAGTTCTCCTTTAATGTAGTTTGTGGTAGTACCCCCACCTTTTTTTTTTTTTAACTTTTTCTACTGCTGAGATTCCAACATAAACCTCCCTCTTTTACTATATAAAATCTAGTTATTAGCTATGGTCACCTTGTACTTTGAAAAAAAATTATTGGTTAGGCTCTTTGCCAAATACCACCCTTATCACCCCCACCCCCATCTCCACCCCAACCGTCCCCACCACGCATACACACACATTCAACTGCCATGCTATCTTTCAGAAGACTTGTGTCTCTGGGAATTCCTGAGGGATAAATTGGTTATCTTTAACTATAATTTTTTAATCTCAGTGAATTTCCAGTCTTACTCATGTTATTGTTACCCTTGGCAGAGACTACTAATTGTCTCCACTATCCATTTTCTCTCATTATTTGAAGTAGAATCCCTCTCTTACCAGGTTGCAGCTAAGCACATAGGTCAGGTAGAGGTTATATTTCCCAGCCTCTTTTGCACCCAGGTGTGACCATTTAACTAAGTTCTGGCCAATAATACTTGAGAGGAAGTAAGGTTTCCAACTTCTGAATCATGTCCTTCAAAGAGGAAGCTGTTTGCCTTTACATTCTTGTTCTTTCTTTCTGCTGGCTAAAAGATGGTAACGATGGAATAGTTAACTTGGACCCAGAAACACTTGCTCAGTTGGGTCCCTTGATGGCCTTGTGCAGTGTTTCCCTGACTTGGACTGGTGACCTACCTAAGACTATAACATGAGCAAGAATTGAACTTTTGTTTTATTTAATCTACTGTGTTTGTGTTTTCTTTATTATAGAAACTTATGTTGTATCTTGTAATACTCAGCACTCAAACCTGTTCTCCTCTCTCTCTGTCCACACCAGACAAGGCATGAAACAATAGTTCTTTACCTTGTTTTGTGAAAATGCTACACAGTCAGGAAATGACAGAAGTTAATTGAAGATTTGTAGATAATAACACTAGTAACATAAGACAAAGAACAGCTTTCCTAACAGCCTAATACAGAATATTAGACATCACCCTTCACACAAAAATATCCAAGTCATACCTGCTGATATGGGTTGAATTGTGTCCCCTCAAAAGATGTATTGAAGTCTTAACTCCTGGTACCTGTGAACGTGATCTTCTTTGGAAATAGGGTATTTGCAAATGTAACTGAGGTAAGGTAAGGTCATTGGTGTGGGCTCTAATCCAATATGACTCATGCTCTTAAAAGAAGAGGACAACACTATGTGAAGATTCAGACACACATGGAAAGATGACGGAGGCAGGAACTGGACTGAGGCAGCTGTAAGCCAAGGAACACTAAGAGTGGTCAAGGATGCCAGAAGCAGGAAAGAGGCAAGGAAGAATTCCTCCCTATAGGTTTCAGATTCGGTGAGACTCTACCAATATCATCGTTCTAACCTTCAGAACTATGAGACAGTTCTGTTGTTTTAAGTCACCCAGTTTGTAATACTTTACTAAGGCCACCTAGGAAACTAACACAGACCCACAAGAAGTTTCTCACTGGCCAACTACTTTCTTCATAATGTCCCCAAACCTCTCACCGAGATGCTACTCCTGTCTCTCCCCAAAATATTCACCCTTCCCAACCTCCCAATGTTCTTTCGTAGCACAAAATAAAATAGAGATTCCAGAATACCGTTTTTGGTTTGTCTAATTCTGAGACAAAATTTCTGGAGTTTCATTTTTATGCAGTATTTAAGAACAACAATAAAAAGTATCAATTGTATTAATAGCTGCCAGTAGGAAAACATTTAATTTCTCCAAACTGTCCCCAAGTGTATATATGGCACATGTTTTCTACTGGTGCCATTCCTGCAGTAAGATCTCTTGCCAAAATTTCCAAGCTTAAAAAAAGATGTTTTATACTATATAGATAGATAGATATAGACATGCAGATATACATATATATTATTCTGAAGAAAATTCAGTTTTTTTCAAAAATCAAAGATGTGGTATGATTTTGGCTTCCTAAGTAAATATATCTCTTGAGTTGAGTTGAGTAGAGTAGAATTGGATTGAATTGAATCAGATTTAACTGTGGAACTATACTTTACTTAGTGAAGGTTAGCTGTAGAATAGACTAAAAAATGTAACTTTAAAAAATATTATGTTTTTATAATGAGTACACTATTATTATTAAGTAGAGGTCAGTTCATTGCTGTCCTGTTATACATCATTGTTCTCTATTAAAATCCTAGCATCTGGAGATAAATTTATTCTATTTCCCAGTGATTCCTCTTTTTTAGGTACTGATATTAAAGTAATGCATATTAAAAGACCTGCTCATTAAAATAAGGGTCTATGTCCTACTTGAATATTTTCTGATCTCCATGTTTGTGCAGTTGAGCTAAAGTTACATAGCCTCCCTGTGCTTTAGAACACTGATTATGTCAATGCTCTAAGAGCTTTAAACAAGACTAGAAATAGTAGAGGGTTGTGGTGCTAGAAATGGAACACTAAGTTATGCAATGAAGAAATGAACAATATTTTCACATCAATATGAATTTTGACAAATCTGGAGCCCAACTCATATTTTCAGTATCTCAGCTCCATGTCAATAGACTTTTTACAGTGATTCTCCATACTGTGTAAATAAGTATATGTAAATATGTGTATGTGTAAATCTAAGTGTTGCTTACAGTTCTCATCTCTCTCTTCCTATCTCTGCTCATTCAAAATAATGTTTTCTTATTAAAGAGACTGTAACTACCTCAGAGAAAATAAAATTCCACTAGACTCATCATTAGCATAATTTTTTGGAAGAAAAAGTTCATGTTTGCTCTCTTAAATTTCACTTTCTACATGTCCCTTTCCCTTCCGTGTGTCTACAGTTTGATCAAGGTTAACTTCTTTACTTATGACTGCCCATCACCTTCAACCTGGATCTCTACAACTCTGCACACTCATCTTTCTTAACCCTTCCCTTTATCACTTCACATTCCCCATGAAAAGTTATTTACTCTCTGCTCCATTTTCTTAGGTCCCAATTTTCTCATCCTTCACAAAATTCTTAAAAGAGTTTTATATGTGCACTTATTTATTCCTGCACCTCCTTCTGATGGTTTCATCAGAATTATTTTCACAGAGGTTATTGATAACCCTTATTGCCAAGCATAAAAGACATTTTTCAGTTCTTATGGTGGCTGACATCTCAGCCACATCCAACATAATTGATTATTCCTTCCTTCTTTAAACAATCTCTTCGCTTGACTTCGATGACCCAACATTACCCTGATTAGAGTGCCTCAGGAATCTTCTCATTCTATATTCTCTCCATGCAGTCTTCCCACTTTGTGTCTTCTGTTACATCTAAAATTATGCTTTCATATGATAAGATGCCCCATGATGAATGGAACATGGTGTAGCCAGAGGCTGGTTGAACAGTTGAAAATCTGTGTGTAACATTTGACTCACTACTAATGGTCTACTGTTGACCAGAACTCTTACTGATAACATAAATAATTAATATGTACTTGGTATATTACATGTATTACATACTATATTCTTACAAGAAAGTATGCCAGAAAAAGAAAATGTTATTCAGAAAATCATAATAGAAAATATGTTTATAATATTTATTGAAAAATATCCATATTCAAGTGGACCTACACTATTCAAACCCATGTTGTTTAAGAGTCCACTGCATATTTTAGCCCTGTGCCCAGAAGGGAGAGGAAACGGGCTTACTAAAAAGCTAGTAAGTCTCTGGCACACATTGTAAAATGAGAATGCACTTTAAGTATAATGTGTTCATCAATGGTCAGTGATTTATTTGCAACACAAACACAATTTAAATTGAATGGCAGTGGCGTGCTGGGCCACTGCACTGAAAATGAATCCACTGAGCCCACTCATATCATCTTGAAACTAAGGCATCCCACACAGTTCTGTCTAAAGCCTTGATATCAACAACCATGTCAAGTTCGATATTTTCCTTATTACCCATCACAGAGTCTCCTTGTACATACAGGAATATTTGCTAGCATGCCTTTCTCTGTGTTTTCCAATTTTAAGCCAGAAAAAAAAAATCTAACCCTTTAAACTTCTGGAAAAAATAAACTCAATTCCCAAGATTTTAGACTTTTTTCACGCTTCACAGCAACATCTTTCAATAGATTAACTGAAAAACAAAGAAAGCACCAGGTATTCATTAGCTCAAGGAGGAAATTATCCTGCCACTTCTGCAACTGCAAATGCCATCATTCTCCTATGGTGATAGAAGATCATTTGAAACCAGTTTCTCACTAACTCAGATGACAATAAAAACAAGTTAGCACTGGCTAATTCTCTCTTTTATGTGTATTTTTGGTTATGAGGTATTAACCTTTCCCAGTAAACATGACTTTTACATCATTTGGAAATTTATATGATGAAAACATACAGCTATGTGTTTATTGCAAGTGGCATACATATATATTTTAGATGAGCAATTGACGAGCATGCCCTGCACAGAGAAAGTGTTGAAGAGACATTAGCTGAGTAAATTAGGATCTAGAGCACCACAGTATATCTTTCACTGGCCAGGGAATAGATTTTGGACATTTACTTTTATGTATTTTTAAATGTAGTATAAGTAATATGCAAAGATCTCTTGGTAATTTTTGGTATATGAGGTCTGTCCAGAAGGTATCCAGCCACGTAACATGAAAAATAGAGACATTCACTGAAGAAGATACAAGGTACAAGAAACATTATACATTGGACAATGACTTCTCAGTCCCCTTCAAAGAAGGCACCTTGGGACCTCACACAGTTCTTTCAATTGCCATCAGTTGCCCCATCATATTTTCCTGAATCTCACTGACAGTTTGAAATCTCTTCCCTTTCAAAGGTGATTTTAGTTTTGGGAAAAGTCAGAAGTTGCAGGGCACCAAATCTGGGCTGTAGGGGGAGCTGAGTTGCCTGGGTGATTTAATGTTTCATCAAATAATTGCATGAGATGTGACACATGAGTGGGTGCATTGTCGCATAAACCGTTCTCATTATGTTAACAATGGCTGGACCTTTTCTGGACAGACCTCATATATCAACTACATTTACTAAAATAAAGTTGATCATTTTAAATATTAAAACAGAGAAATAGTTGGGGACATGCAACAGGCAACCAGTGGATGTATCTCTCGCATATCGATGTTTCTCTCCCTCTCTTTCTCCCGCCCGTCTCCTCTCTCTAAGAATAAATACATAAGTCTTCTAAAATAAAACAAGAAAAACATAGAAATAGGCCCTGGCTGGTGTGCCTCAGTGGATTGAGTGCCGGCCTGCAAACCAAAGTGTTGCTGGTTTGATTCCCAGTCAGGGCACATGCCCGGGTTGGGGGCTAGCTCCCCAGTAGGGGGCACACGAGAGGCAACACGAGGGGCACACACGGACATTTCTCTCCCTCTTTTTCTCCCTCCTTTCCCCTCTTTCTAAAAATAAATAAATAAACTCTTTAAAAAAGAACATAAAAATAGTAAAAGGAAAGAGATTCCGGAAATGAGGAGTTCAATGACAAAGGGAAACAATGCTCACACATTCTAAAAAAGGCAACCTTATCTTTTTATTATTCATCCCTTCATTCAATAAATATTTCAAGGTTGTATAGAAACTTGCTAATCAAAATGTGGTCTGCTGAGAGGCAACAGAGGCATCACTTATAGCTTGTTGGAAATGCACCCCTTCAGAATCCAGCTCAGATTTCTGGAGTCAGAACTATTTTTAGAGCCACAAGTCACAAGATTCCCAGGCGGCTTGTATGTACATTAAAGCTTGAGAAGCACTGCACACACCGTACTCTGTATACAATGTACATAGAGTTTCTCACGTCAACAATCATTGGTCAAGTAGCACTGAGCAATTACACTTAAAGCCTGCAGAGAACCTCTGCAGAGCAGTGGTTCTCTGTTGGGGGGTGATTTTGCCCAATGTCTAGAGACATTTTCGTTGATCACAACTGAGGGGATGCTAATGGCATCTAATGAGTAGACGCCAGGGATATGGTTAAACATCCTACAGTGTATAGGAGAGCCCCCACAACAAAGAATTATCCTGCGCAACAGGTCAGTCGAGCACTGGGGAGAAGTGGTTCACAAATTTCAGCATGCAAAGGAATGACCCAGAAGGCTTGCTGAGATGCGGATTGCCGGGGCTATCACCGGAATTTCCGATTACAGGTCCAGGGTGAGACGTAAGAAGAGTGTTTCTCTTAAGTTCCTAGATAATTCCGACGCTGCTCATCCAGAAGCTATCCTGAGAAACACTGGTAGAGAGTGACAGGAGATGCTACTTGGCCAGTGTGGCCTGTTGCTTTAGCCTCTTGATGGTTCTGGGAACTCTTGGCAAGTTAACGAGAGCCTGAGGTTCCTTAATAGTTATGAGTTAACAAGAGAACCTGGGCAGTAAAATCCCTTTAAGGGTTGCTGGGTGGGGGTAGGGAAGTGCATGCATTCTGTGTCAACAGAGAAGATACAGTGTCATTGTCATTTACAGATGATACCAGATGGCAGCTAAATTCAGGGTCCAGACTGCCTGAAGGGCTTGCTAATTACAAGAGACTTCAGCTGCGGGAAACGCCCTAATCACCCCAATGGCAGCTGGGCAGCCCCGGGGAAGGCCCGATTGGCAGTAGAAATTTTTGTTTAGTATAACATAAGACTTGAAGGGTGAAAAAAGCAAATTCAATTTGGACTATATTTAACAGAGAAAAGATTGAAAAGGAAAGGTATTTGGGGAAATGATAGGTGTTGGGGGAGAATACAGGGACAGGTAGATTTGATGAGGTAAGAACTGGGGTATGGAAACTGAGGAGCAGCTGGAGCCCAGACCAGGCCCTGGGGGACCCCTGCTGTCCCTGGCATCCTCGCACACGGGACTCCTTAGGATGGCCATGGCCAGCTTTACAAAAAAGACTCGAAGGTGGAATTTGTGGTCCCTACTCACCACCTGCTATATGATCTCTACTTTTTGTTATCCCTTTCAAAAAAGCTATTGATTTAACACCTTTAGGAAGGAAGGAAGACATCTGTTGTATTTATTCTGCTAGCTGCCTTTCTTTGGTTGGCAATGAGCACCGAGATAATTTTGTTCAGCGGGTGACATTTAGCAGAACCCCAGGACTGTGAATGACGAAAGAGCCGCAAGGAAGGGAACGACTTCACCAAGCAGCTGTTTCTGGGCTCCACCCCAAGGCACAGGGTAGGGGCCAAGTTCATGATATTCTCTTCTGCTGGAAAGTTTAACAATTTCCTGCAAAGTGGGAGTCAGTTGGAGAAATTTATCTCAAATAAAATTGTTCACAGTTTAATTTAGTGGGGTACTATTTTTTTTAAAAACGGACTTTGTTTTGACATTTGATTTTACCATGAAAAATACTAGGAATGGAATCCCAAGTATATTCATATTGAAAACCACTTTAGACTTTATTTTGCACCCCTTTATCGTACCTGTAATTTTGTGAAGGGTATAGAGAGAGGCACAATCCATTTCAAGAGAGAAAATATCAATTGATGGCTCTTCTCAGACTCACCTTTCTTTATTTTTCCTCTCCGGGCTTCTTTTAAAGCATTTCCAATGCAGCGCAGTCCCAACAGCATAGCCGGACACTTACTTCTTGTCTCTGTTCCACTTTGTTTTCCTGCCTCTCTACAATATCAGCATGATTCTAGTCACACACTGGGGATGCGCACATAGCATACCCTTCATACCAGGAAAGTGGGTGGAGATTTCTATGCAGGCCACCTTGCTCACAGGGTTACGGAAAAATGAAACGACCAGACACTGAGGGGTTAGGAGCACGATCTTTATTTACGTGCACGGACCCAGAGGAGACAAACTCCAAATTCTGAGCCCAGAACAATAGCCCCGCATTCCCTTTATGCTGGGCTAAGTGGGGGAGGGCATTGGGGTAGTATAGATTTAGCGCGAAAAGGGTTTACAGAGGTGAGAGAGAAGCATTTACATCATAAGTCAGGGCAATTAGCATTTCATCTTTGGTATCAGCCTTGATTTCCTCTACAACAGGTGCACACCTTTCAGATCCTTCACAAATGTGGCTCTACCAGTCAAACTAAGCTTTCTCTTATTAACATGGAGCAGTGAACTCATAGCTCATAGTTAGGCAGAAAGTCCCCTTTACTATTACCATGAAGAGTGGTTCCTGTCTGGAATGGAAGAAGCTTGGAAGTTGCCACTCTGTCCTGACAACAAGTAAAAAGCTGAAAAAAATGAAAATGCAACAACTCCTGCTAGATCCGTAAAAGAAGTCAGGTCACAGGAAAAGCCACTGGCCCCCAAATTGGAGAGACAGACGGGTGAATACAGAGTCTGAACTGCTAAAACAGAATCCCATGGGCTGAGGCCTCCCTGGGAACCGGCGCAGGGGTTTCAGCATGAAGAGATGCAACGGAGGAGAAGGGGTGAAGCCCCAGTCCATCAGCATTTTTATTGGGCCATTTTATTCACTCCTTTTCTACATCCTACCCACGTCCCCCATGACTATTGAAGATACACTGAGTCTTTTACTAAGGCTACTAAAACTTTGAAATTTCAATTTCTGGACTAATAGTAAAGGGCATTCTTTACACAAAAATGTTACTTTAAACAGCTGTTGACTATGTAAGTCATTCCTAAGTATATACTCATTTCTTTTGTGGGAACAAACTTTCTTCATTTAGAGAAACAGCATTGCATTCTTCTGTTAAACACTTACTGTAAACCTCCAGGAATATCTCTATTCAGTGGACCACCAAGCCCCATGTTCTTGCATTGTTTACTCTAAAAATCACATCATGGGTACAAAGAAAGTTCCCACCTCCTTTGTGGGCATGAGGACATGGCGGGTATGTCAGTGCAACTGTATAAACAGCTAGTACTGAACTGCAGTTGCCATCGAACTCAGGTTCTTGGGACTTTAATATGTGGTTAATAAAAACATAGAGCTCAAGAGTTTCCCATAGAATTTAGTTATACCCATATAAATACAATACACTTGAACTTAAATTTTAATAGACTCACCGTAATTTTTGTAATCATAAAGAGAACAAAGGATAGCGTCTATACGTTGCCACGTGCCTAATGTAACATGAGAAGGAAAAATTAATTCTTCCTTCTATCCTTCTAAATTCTTCTGATTAAATTAATCATTGAATTAACATGAGACAGATCAGACAATTAAGGCTTATGTGTCATCTTGAGCTAAGGAGAAGGGAGGGGTTGTGGTTTGGGACTTCAAAGGGCAGGAAGGCAATTCCCATGGAAATAGAAAGTAAATGTTTGGTAAATGAATGTTTGCCAGGTCATGTTTAAAAATGGGATACAGAGAGGGCGTCGATCAAACAAGTTTTGCTAGGTTTCTCCCAGTCTATTGCCCTAGCTCATGTCAAATCATCATTATCAATGATGGTAGCTCCCCTCCTAGAACATGTCCTCTATCTAAATTCTTTTAGGCAGCTAGGGAACAGTCAAAGGTTTTTCCTGAGTCTTTTATTCCTTCAAAATGACCACATTCATAATCAATATCCAGAAAGATGTATTTTGAGGTGGCAAACTCTACCCCCACTTAGTAGCGAAACAAAATTTTTGGGCTAACATGTAGCCAATGAAACTTCATTTTTAAACTGTAGCTATTTTTCAATTTATCTCAAGGTAAGACCCTACCTTGTCTCAAAAGTATGAATGTAGTTAAAATTCTCCTTTCCCTTTGCTAAATACAGAGACAGGCAAAAGTAGGTTTACAGTTGTTCTTATGGAAAATAATATAATTAATAAATAATAATACAAGAATACACACTGTGCTTCATGTACTTACTGCAAACTTTCTTTCCCTCACACCTGTATGTTCACTTACCTGCAGCAGGTTTAATGAGTCCAGGCTCTGGAGCTGACATATTTAAATGTACTATGAGTACATCCCTGTATACTTCCTTTGTCTCCCTACTAACTGCTTTATACAATTTCCCTCTAGTCAGGGGGAAGACCATGTTAAGTTACACTTAGTCTGAGAAAGACATGGGAGATGGGATAGTGACTCTGAAGAAGTAAAAGGGAGACATTAACAGTGTTCAGCAGACTTTAAAATTCTGAGAATTTATAGTAGTTAAATAAGGCTCAAATGCTTGGGAAAATTTTTTTTAGAATAAAATGTATAAATCCTTTTGTAGTGGCTCACAAAATTTTGTTATAGTCATTCCTTCAAAATAGAAAAATTTTACCAGATTAATAGACATAAAGTATTTCTGCAAAAGAGAAACTTATTACAAACTAAGAGGGAAGGATTTATTGTAAGCAGTGGTGCCTCAATATGAACATGTAGCCATTTGAAAGGATTTTAGAATTCTCAACAGTAGCTCCGTACATAACAGAGATGACAAATACTTTCATAAGGCAAAGTGGGCTAAAACAGTGGCTCAGTATGCTAATTTTCCCCAGAGGCTTAATTTTCTTACTCTTGCAAATCCAAATCTTCTTGTAGTATGTATTCCTGGGTGTATTTGATGTTTGAACCTTTGTGGCTAAAGATAATTGACCTGAAAAAAATGGAATAATTTTGACCTCACACATATACACACTCACGATCTGTAGCAAAAATGAGAACTGTTACCCAAAGTCCATATATTGCCCATTAAAATGTTAATGAAAAAAGGTGTTTTAAATTTAAATCATCGAAGAGTGACTCTACCTGGTTTCTTCCTCAGGCTTCCCTTTAATCCCTCAAAGACCCCCTCTAAACTTTCTTTTTTTCCACCAAGTTTTGTCAGCCTTGTTTTTTCTACTCTTGGTTTCTCTTTAACTGCTTCCTTCTTTAATTCTTTGCCTCAAGCCCTGGGCAATGCATATGTTTCATTAAAATAGAGAAAGGACAACAAGAGACAATAATAGGAAAGGGAGGATGGCCCGCATGAGTTCGGGAAAGCAGGTGCTGCAAAGAGTTCTGGCCTCCAAAGTTCAGTCACCGCTGTCTGAGCGCTCACTGTGTGGTAAGCACCGTTGCAGATGCTTTGTACCAATTCACTTAGCACTCATGAATGTGGAGGAGATGGGTACTGTTGTTATTCTCATTTTACAGATGAGGAAACTGAAGCACAGAGCAGTTAAATGATGCGTATTGACTAAGGTCCTGGGCCTAGAAGTATCTGGAGGCCAGGGTTCCTGAAGCTGAGAAGTATACAGATCCATTTTACTTTTTTTTTTCTTTAACTGAGGGAAGAAGAAAAAAAATGGGGATTCGAGAGACTAAATGACTAATAGGAGATATGGCAAACTGAAGTGGCACACCCTATCCATGACAAGGGGTTTTCAGGCTCATAGTAAGAACTTCCACCAAATCAAAACAAAACAGGTCATTTTTATCTGCATTCATGTTTCTTTAGTTCAAAGAAACTAATTACCTAGTTCTGATGACGTATGGTCAGTTTCCACACCCATAAAATAACTATACTAATACATAATTCCCGCCTGGTCTCCCTCTTAGAGTTTCTGGGAGACTCACATGAGATAAAGTATATAAAGCTCTTCAGTCACAAACAGTGTGGTATAAGCTCGGCAGACACACAAGGGGACTTGAGAGCAGGGTGAGGAAACCGGAAAGGCAGATCCAGGAGAGACATGCAGATCTTCGGATAGCTGAGGCGTTTAAGTGTCCGGTGGTTATCTGTCCAGGCCTGCCATGTATAAGGGTTCAGCGTTCCATGGCCTGGGACAATCAGCTAACGCTGTGAGAAAAGGTCAGCCTCTTTACATTGCTATTAATCCAGTTCCCATCAACAGGAAGCCTAGCACTTCCTTTCTCAAGTCTTTAACTTCAGAAAAAACAGTAATCTCTCCTGTACTTCACTTATGAGACTAGGGGAGTGGGGGTTCTCTTTTCCCACACACTACAGAAAATGACCCTGGCTAAGGTATGCACAATGTATTGATTGGGAGAATTTTAGAAAAGTCACAGATGTCAAGGGAGGTTGGAGAACTAGGCTCCACAAACACCAGGAACCAGGATAGCTTCAGGTGTCTTGTTAGCATGAATCGAGTGACAGTATCTGTAGGGCTCCACCACCACAATGAATGTGCTCTAACTGCTTTTGTTCTGTTTAGCTTCTTAGTCTTGGCCTCACGCCACCCAGCACTGGAGTCCTGGAGCAGAGAGTGTGGGCAGCCCCAGGTGAGTGGTGATGTCCATCCCTGTCTAGGGAATGCAGGTGACTTTTTAGATAAATCTACCCACGCGATGGGAAGAGGTCACCTCCTAATGGAATTCCTTACAAAATAAGAAGGAATAGAATATGACAGGCAAAATACCCACTAACAAAAGAAAGAGCAACATGCTATCCAATTTGTTGAATTAAATAAAATTACTTTTTTAACAGTAGGAGGAATTTTCTGGTAAAAGGCAGGCTTAAAAAATGGGGTACTACACAGTCAAGAATGTAGGACTGAAAACCAGGGCCAGCAGAAAGACAAGAATTAAATGTCATGTTAGCCCTGGCTGGGTGGCTCAGCTGACTAGCACATCATCCTGTATACCAAAAGGTTGCAGGTTTGATACCTGGTCAGGGCACATGCCTTGGTTGCTGGTTTGATCCCCAGTTGGGGTGCATATGGGAGGGAGGCAATGAATCAATGTTTCTCTCTCACATCTCTCTCTCTCTCTTTCTCCTTCTCAAATCAATCAATATATTCTCAGGTGAGGATAAAAAAAAAGTCATGTTAAGTGAATTAACTTGGAAACCCAAAGTAATGGGTCAGGCCAGTCAGTGAAGACAGCACCTAAGACAAAATAAGGTAGGAGAATGGGGTCATATGTGGAAGACAGAAGACCACCACACTGTCATGTTCATGACCAGCTCTCAGAAGCCCAGTGAAGAGAAAGTGACACTGCCTAAGAAAGGCGAATAGCTTGAGCTGGAAATAAAAGCAAATTTATGTAAGTAAATAAATGGGAGTAAAGAATAACTCTTTTTTTTTCTATAGTATTCCAATTAATAAAAATAGATAATGAAAATAGAAAATCCACCATTTGTCAAGTAACATTGAAAATCACTGTTGCAGAAAAGAATCATTTTTGGATGCTCAAATTATATGGCAAAGGCGTGATGATGAACAGGATATTTGTAGAATCTCAAATTATCTTCTCACAATGTGTTTATTAATTAAAAGGGGAACAGTGTAACTTTATAGTGGAGAACACTGGCAGATGCCACCTTAACCAAGTGATTGAAGTTAAAAGAACCAGAGACAGGTATCAAAATCATGATGCACTGGGAATTATGGGAACTATGAGAAATAAATGTTTGTTGTATAAGCTGCCCAGTCTACGCTATTTTTGCTAGAGCAGCCCAAATGGATGAATGTACCTGCTAAGACAAACAACCATTTATTCTATGTCTCAGTTTTTAATAGAAAGAGCAATGAACCAAATAAATGTTATTTTGAAATTAACACATAAAAATTTATTAATTATTTGTTAACTTTTAATTTATCCTATGAAAAGAAATTCATTTAAGTTTTTAAGTTAGAAAGTTATTTTTTATATTATCTTCATCTTATGATTATATGTGATAAATCATTTTCATCACATTATTCTGTGTCCCAATTCTTATTTCCTTAATTAATAGCCAATTCTAATCTTTTTACATAGGCAGATCAAAGTACATAATAAACACGTAGGTTTCTGCATATGAAACCAAGCTTGCTTTTATTGATTTCCATTATACATAATGTACATCTGTTCCTATAGAATAAAATTAGCCTTCAAATGATATGCAAAACTTTTCTCCCCTGGAGAAAGTTTTGACCAACCTCATGACCATGGATTGGCAAAATGACTTGCTTTGGTTTCCAATACCATTTCAATGGGGAAATAAAATGTCCTAGCCTGTAAACTTGGGAGTAAACTCTGTATCTCAAGCCCTCCTAGACATGGGTTGTCCCAACAGGATCTGAATGTGCACCGTATTTCTTTATGAAATCTTTCCTAAATACTAACTTCAAAGCCATTGTCAATATGTTATCAGTTATATTAGATTTTAAAGCCCAGAGGGATGACTTTTTTTAATGCATCCAACTGAAAGGCTTTCGCTTAAAATGTATGACAAATTTGAGTGGAATCTTTTTCAATAATATTTTGAATTTATTTTAGGACTTTGATGAGTTTGTTGTTTCTCAGTGATTGAAGACAAGATTATTGAGTAGCGCCCCAAATGGTGGTAAAGGCTAGTGACACACATGGACTGGTAGAAATTTGATGAGAATCAGAAATTTAGAAGAATCCCCAAAACAATAAAACATCTTCTTAATGCAAATCATATTTGCATGTTAGGACCTTTCAGGTAGAAAGTGTAAAGCCACCCTCAGATTACCTCAGGCGATAGAGCTTTTTTTTAATAAAAGACACACGTAAGAAAGATTGGAAACGCTGCACAGCCGGGCTTCCAAGAGACTAGAATAACTTCCAGAAGCCTTCCACAATAACAAAGCCGGGCCTTGCAGAGGAAAGAAGAGCCATTCAGGGTACAACATGGCAGGAAAGACCTTGCTATCACTTTCTGCCCCTAGCAGCAGCAGAAAGACTCCTTTTATGTGGCGCTCAGCACGGTTATGCAGCTACTTTCTGTCGCTCCTGCCTGCTCGCTGGCTGCTCCTGACGAAATATCCTCTGCGCTGCAGTCTGCCACCCAGCTCTTGCTTATTCACAGCATCTGCTACCTCGTAATTTCTGCTGGATTATCACTGCTTCTTGCTAACTTTTCTCTGTATCGAGCTTCATTTCTGCATCATTCATGTGTTTCTCTCTCTCTCTCTCTCTCTCTCTTTGTATTTTATATTTAAAACCTAAAACAGAGGACCTTGCCATATTCGTTACTTTAATTTCTAGATCCAGTCCTCATAGTAGGCCCTCTCATTAAGGTCACTGACTAATCTATAAATTGTTAGGTTTTAATTGACATTCATTTTATTTCTAGCTCAAGAATGCCAGTATTTCTAGGTCAAATGGAACAGGGCATCGTGTCTGTACATCCTATATGTAGAGACAGTGGCCATGGCAAGTTCTCTGTGGATTCTCAAAAGGCTGTAAGCAAGCACATTGCATGGCTTATCAACTCAACTTTTTGCATCTCTTTAAATCCAAAAAAAAAAAAAAAAAGAAAAATAGCTCTAAGTTTTCGTGCATAAAGTTTGTTCAATTATTGGGATCATCAGCGGGATAAGAGACTGCCACATAGGATCTGAATCACCATCAACTGTCACTAAACAAAGCAGAGTTAACTGGCTTATGAAGCTGTTTCCCTGCTGCTTCCATTAACCAGCTCAGCTCACCAGCACACTTGTTCTGGCACATAAACACACCCTCGTACCCAAACACAGCCGTCACGAGCAAAGTGCGTCTGTGATGAATGAGATTCAATCAGCTTCCTGGCCTTCCAGGAGCAAGATAACATTTCTGCTATTGATAGTATCAATTTATAATTTAATTTCAGGTCCTAGCTCTTAAGAGATAAGACTGTTTGCAGAGCTAAAATCTAATCCAGTCGAAGGTATTGGATAGAGTTCTATAAATTCTGATGACCACAAGATAACCTGATTTTCTTAAAACTCTGCTAGAATACATTTTATAAACCCAAATTTCTAAAATGAGCAATAATGAAAATGGTGACACCAAATTTAATATTTGCTTACCCGTTCACCCAGATGCAGGGACTCACTGATCATCCTGAATGTACTCTTAAAAAAAAAGAAAAGAAAAAAAGAAAGAAACAAGTGTGATCTTTACAAAAGTGCAGGCAGAACATGGCTTCCACTAAGGGTAGTCAGTGAAAATTGGTCCCGTATCTTTATTAGCTTATTATTTGCTTTTATTTAAGAAAACAACACATGCTTATTGTGGAAGTTGCAAACGGTACAGAATGACAAACAGAGGTCATTATTAATGATTCCACATGTGACTTCTCTTTCGAGGGTCTGCCTTCTGTAAATTGACTCAGGGAGCTCTACCTCTGTGAGCACTGCCACCTTCAGCTCTCCTTGGCTGCTGACGTTCATTTGCCGCTCCTGGATTGATGTGGGTGTAGACTAAGTTATCAGGTGGCTCCTCACCCGTCCAAGGAGGATAATTTTACTGCATGTCTGTTTAGCCTCTGCCTTGTCCTCTCTTGAAGGCATCAATTCTCTCAGGCGAAGAACACAAATAACATTTAGAAACACTCCCTCAGGCTATGAGGTTAGGAATCCTGCCAAAGTTTCTCTGAATGAAGTCACTCTGCATAATCTCCCCTGCTCATGCCACGTCTCACAAGCACGTGCTGCCCTTTGATTACATGAGAATTAAAGGCAATGTAGAGCGGCTGAGGAATTTGATTGCCAGTCATTTTCTTACCCACTTGCTGTTTTATAGGATAATCCCAAGATTGCTTGCTCTTCCCTTTCTTTTGCCATTTTTCACGCGCTCATGTGTATGTGAGTGTGTGTAGGAAACCTATGAAATAACAAGCAACCATAAACAATACGCATTTCCTTTTCTTTCTTTCTTTCTTTTTTTTTAACTGCACCACACCCTCCTCCTCTCCTAACAAAGAACTTTGAGAAACTGCCTTTCTCCTCACTGGGCAGAATGAAATCAATAAATAAAAATTATAGAGTGGTTTGGCCAATTTCTCAACTATACTGTGAAATCTTCAAAGCTGTTATCCTAGAATGCTGCCTGCACACCGACCCCTGTTTTAAGTTTCTTCCACCAAACTATAAACAACGGTGAGTCAGTTCATCACCATGGTCAGAGCTATGGAATTTAGCCCTTGAAATTCAGCCTCCATTCTCCAGTCTCAGGCCAAGTTTCCTCTATAATAATTCTAAAGCATTGTGTTTTGAAATAATACGAATGTAAATTCTTTTTTAAAATAAATTTTTTCTTCTCTGAAAAACTGGGTAAGGATACAAACTATTATTCATGAATACAATGTAAATCATGAGAATAAAAAAAGTCATTATTAAGAACACTCACCTGCACGGTGTAAAATTTTTAAAAAATTACTAAGCATAAATTTTGACTATTTTTAAAAAGATTTTATTTATTTAATCTTTTAGGGGGAGAGTAAGGGAAGGAGAGAGGACGAGAAATGTCAATGTGTGATTGCCTCTCGACATCCCCTACTGGGGACTGGCCCACAACCCAGGCATGTGCCCTGACTGGGAATTGAACCAGAGACACTTTGGTTTGCAGGCCAGCACTCAATCCACTGAGCCACACCAGGGCTGACATTTTTTTTTTCTTTTTAATGCAGATTCATTTCCACTAGATTTCCAAACACTTTATGGAATATCATTGTATTTGAAGTCCATGAAAACTGGCACCTAATCCTGGTTCTACCTCTTCCTCATCGTGAGTTCTTGGGCAATTTATTCTCTCTCTTTTTCAGTTGCATTAAATGAGAAGACGGGTTAAAGAGATCTCTGAAATCCTCCCCTGCCTTCATATCTCATGGGCATCAGGGGAGAACACTCAATTCCCTCCTGCATATCCAAACGGAAGAACTTCCCAAAAGATCATTCCAGGCCTCACCCTACCATTTCTTCTGATTAATAAATTCAGAAGCCCATTCCTGTTTAAGGCATCAGCTTGACCCCAGGAAGCACGCGTCCTCCATCCCTCCGCACCTTAAGTTGTCTAGGGCAAACCTCTGCTGGCAAAACCTATGGTTTTCTAGCTTGGACTATGACTGGGGAACTAAACTATGCTGAGGTAAAGGGTCGGAGTATTGCAAGCCACCTCCTTCAGAGATCTTTATAAGTAATGAAGTGGGTAACTTGATGCTCATTTGCCTGATTCTCATGGTTATCTAACTATTTGTTCTAAACTTGAGGGGTAGGAAAGAACTATTGTATATTGAACTCCCTGCGAAATCTCCATTAGAGGAGCAAAGGCATGATGGTAACAACTAGAATTGAGGTGGGATGGCAGGAAGGCAAGAAGGCAGGAAGGGAAATATTTCCTGAGTGGGTACATAAACTGGTGGACACATAAGTGAGTGTTTCTTATTATTTGTTAACAGAACAGTTTTTATATAGTTGCTCATATAAATGAGGCAAACTAACATTTACCAAATCGTTTCCTGTGAGTTTGTGTGCATGTTTTGTATTTTGTGTCTGTGTGTAAATGTATTTTCTGAGTAAATTCCATACGCAAAGTCCATTTTTAGGTTATAACATATACTAGCATATCAAGGTTTATTTGGAGTTTCTTTTGTGCACAGTAAGCCTAGATTGCAAACTCCTGTAGAGTAGGACGCCTATTCCTTTGCTTCTTGTGCTTAAGATCTACCTTTAGCACTTACTTTTATTTTGTTACATATAAACATGATGGGGATTGGGAGAAGCATTCCTAACCCTCTCCTACCTGAGTACTCACTGGGTGCCGGGTGTTGATTATTCTGAACTCTAAATGCATATTCAAAGGGAATCTTTACAGGACACTTAGGAAATAAACCAGTGCTCAACTGCATGTGTTTATGAACTTAAATAATTTATTTAATGAATGAAATCGCAAATAATACTTTAATGTTTTACTATTCTTTTTTTTCCATTAAAATGTCTTCTTAAAAATGGAAATTTCTTTATACATCGTTGGTAGGATTGTTGTAAATTGATAAACTTTTCTTAGAATAATTCTGTAAGATTTATTAAAACTTCAAAAATAATCATGAACTTTTACCCAGAACGCCATGTTTAGAATTAATTTTAAGGAAACCATCATGTCTGGGCACAAAACGTTATGAACAGCCAGTTAAGACTCTTGGTATCTTTCTGCCTGAATGATATCTCTAAAATTGTGATGCTTATTTTAATTGTAGTGCATAAGAGTTGGGTCCAGTCACATTATGTTCATTTGTGACTTTAAGATTATCAGTCAAGAATGAGGATGTAGTAGCTGTGACATACCTTGGGCGGCAGCCTTTAATTCCCTCATTTTATCTCAGGGTGGAGGGTAGGTTTGAAGAAGTTCTAGGTTTCTTGTGACCTGGGGAAGCTGTGACCAGTGGCTGGAACTGCCTGAACTGCTATGAGTAACGAATTCTGCTTGTGGTGCCAAAAAAATTTTATACAAAAAATTTTAGTTATTACTTGTAATAATAAAACTGTAGAACCCTTTTAAAAGCCCAACCATCATTTTATTTTTTTAATAGTATATCTATGTTTTAGAACTCTATATCCTATAAAACGATAGAGCAACAAGCACAATATATTCTTAAGTAAAGGTTAAAACACAGTATTACTGAATGTCTTTTTAAAATAAATACGTGTATCTATACACATACCCCTAGATGACAACGGTGTTTTCCTCTGAGGAGCTGTATGTTGGGAGATAGCTTTCCATGGGTCTCACATTTCTGTTTATTTTGCAGGTAGCTGCGCTGACAGCTCCTTCTTTCAGACTGTTTTCCTTAGATTGTTTTGTGAGCCGCCTTGGGGGTTAGATTTAGGGTCTCCCTCTGGAACAAAAAGTACACCGTTCAGTTTAATAAAGATAATGTCTGTCTCTGAGACAAAGTTCAGGCTACTGCACATAAGAAAAGAGTTGGGGTTCCTAAGCTCAGCATTCCTCTCCTGTAATATAACCAACATGTATACAGGGGCCATCGGGCCTTCTTTGTTTTAGCCGGGAGGAATTAGGGCTCAGGAATTTGTTCAAAACATTCTGATCTTCTGCTGATGTAATAAACTGTCCTTTATCTCTGAGCTAGGAGTCTCATGGCCTCTGTCACTATCTATAAAACTGTGGCAGGTTAACTTTACATGTTGTGGACCTTGATAATGTATATTTCATATACATATATATATATTTGTAATTTTAAAATACATTCCTATCTTATTATAATAATTATGTAAAATTTTATAACATGTTAATATTGTTATTTAAGAGAACCTGAAAGCCAGATAAAATGTCACAATAATATGCCAACAATCGTATCCGAGAATGCTGACCTACCATGGCAGAAGGCCCGAGGGCGAGGCAGTTAAGACACCTCATCTGTTGGTAAACTTGGACCTTCCTGTGACTCTTTCCACAATGTCAGGAGTCTCACAGGGCTCTGCTTTTGGTTTAGAGCCTGTTGAAATCTAAGGCAATCCACCATTTTTATGTGGTTCATAGGGGCAAGGAACTGTCCCGACAAAATAACTAGGTCTCCTGGAAAAATGTCAGCTGCAATGTCTGACAGGGAACAGGTGTTTAGTGCACAGGACTCGGAGTCAAGAGCCTGCTGCCTTTAAATGTAGCTGTCAAGTGATCAGCGTTCCCTGGCAAATGGCACTGGGAACAGAGCCTTTCTTTATAGAACAGATGAGACTTTATAGTTGCTGGAGGTTATAAATGTTTGTGAATATGGCTGTGCGTACATATGTTCTCTCATCAACAGCCATTGGAACATAGAAGTAAAGTGTTTATGAAAATGTCCTTATCTGATGGTAGTTTCATTTCTATAATTTGAAGTGAGATGAAAAGAAGGGAATGTAATTATCTCAAGCAGTGATTTTCAACCTTTTTCATCTCACGGCACACACAAACTAATTACTAAAATTCTGTGGCACGCCAAAGAATATATTATATTTTTTGTGAATCTGACCAAAAAAATAGGTATAATTTTGATTCATTCACACCGGACTGCTATTGTTGTGTTTGCTGTTGTCATTTTTTTTTTAAATTTGACAATCTAAGGGAAAAGACGTCAGTGCCCCTGATTAACTAGTCAGGTATTGCACGTTTTATAAATTCTTGCAGCACACCGGTGAGCCTCAGCATACTAGTTGAAAATCGTTGATCTAAAGATTTCTTTGGCCTGTATCTGTACTATACATTGGAACACAGACATGGGGTATAAGACAAAGAACACAGAGGAAAGGAGGGAGGTTTTTATCTTGCCTCTAAATCAGTTTGTTACTTTCTGAGGAATAAAAAGGAGAAAACTGAGTCCATGTCTCATTGGTTTCAGGAAATGCGGACTTAGAATAATTGTTTTGTTTTGTTTTTCATTACTGAAAGAATTTAAAAGTAACTCTTGACTATGTAAATCCAACCTATAAGAAGCCACTTTACGTAGAAGTTGACTCCCAATAATTTAAAAAGTTAATCTATTATAAATGGGTACAAATAAAACTAATCCAGTCCCCTAGCACACAGTTGGCCCTCATTTACATTTTTAGGGTTAGAGTGGATTTCCGAACTGGGCTTTGATACGTGTCTTCATGCCGCAATGGCAGAGGCTGTTCTTATTACCAGCATTCGATCTCATTGTCTACCTCAGTGACAGAACTACAGTTTTATTCAGGGTAGCAATGTGTCCAGTTAAAAGGCTGCATTTCCGAGGATGTGGCCCTGTGACTAATTTCTGATAAATGAGAAGAGGAAGTGCCTGGTGGATTTTCTAGAAAGTTTCTTTAAATGGGAAATAATCCTTCTTGCCCTCCTTCTCCCCCTCTACCCTCTCCTTCTCTTCCTTTTTCTTCCCCCTCCCTCTCTCTCTTCTACTGAGTGATGCAGATTTCAGATGGAATTCCTCCAGCAATCTTACATAGTGTGATTATCTTGCAGATGGAAGTAAAGGATATCAGAAACATAGTAGGGTCTTGGATCTGTAATGATTTTGTGCTTTCTCCAAGCCATCTCCTCTGAACTTTGTTGTTTTTCACGTGAAAGAATAAACCCTGTGTGGAAAACTACTTCAATAATTCTAACTGAGCAAACTGATTTTAGCTGATACAGATCAGATGCCCTCAGATTAGACATTTTTTATAAACTCTGTGGTGGATTTCTAAAATGGGTTAGAAATATTCAAGTTTTAAAAGAGATAAAGAAATGGTGTAAAAGATAGAAGAAAAGAATTTAGGCACCGATTTAGCAGAGAGGATAAAGTTATTCTCAAATAACAAAATTAAAATGGACTCCATATTGTTTCATATTTTAAACTAATAGATAAGTTTATGTAAAAATATTTTCTTCAATATTTTATTATTATTCAGCCATATCACATAAAGAAATGGTACCATGTGCACCAACATTGGTGGAAATTGAAGGCATTATGCTAAGTGAAATAAGTTAGAGAGAGAAAGACAAGTAGTGTATGATATCACTAATATGGGGAATTTAAAAAAAAATTTAAATCATAGATATAGAGAACAACTAGGTGGTTGCCAGAGGCAGGGGGTAGAGGGTGGGGGAAAATAGGTGAAAGCAGTGAAAAGTTATAAACTTCCAGTTATAAGATAAATAAATTCTGGAAATGTGATGTACAGCATGGTGACTATAGTTAGCAATATTATACTATATATTTGAAAATCACTAAAAGAGTAGATCTTAAAAGTTCTCATCACAAGAAAAAAATCATAACTACATGAGGTGACAGATATTAACTAAACTGGTGGTAATCATTTCATAATATATACATGTACCAAATCATTATGTTATATATCTGAGACTAATGCAATGTTCAATGTCCATTCTGTCTCAATAAAAACTGGGCAAAATATCTCATTCAGTTTTCACTCACATAAGAGAGGTGTTACGGTGACATGACTTGAAATCAGATGGTTCTGGTTTATATCTGGTCCTGCGTCGGGCCAGCTGTGTAATATTTAACAAACTCTTCACTATCCTTATGTTTCCCTTTCTTCGCTGAAAATGGCACCTTTTCCACAGATCGCTGTGAAGATTACATGATTTCATATCGATACATGGCCATAGACAGAGACTGGAATATATTGTCACCTACAATGATTATTTTTTTGTGTTCTCCATACTTTTAAATGGTTTTGCAAAATCTGTTAGATTGATCATCTTTTTTGGAAGACTTTATCTATTTTTAGAGAGACGGTAAGGGAGGGAGAAAGAGAAGAAGCGAAACATCGATGTGCGAGATAAACATCAATTGGTTGCCTCTTGCACATGCCCTAACCGGGAATCGGGCCACAGCCCAGGCACACGCCCTGATCGCGAATCAAATTAGTGACCTTTTGCTTTGTGGGATGACGATCAACCAACTGAGCCATGCCAGTCAGTGCTAGATTGATAACCTTGATTTTATATCTGGCTAAGTGATAGGGTTCTGCAATTTTACAGGATGAGAAAAATAAGGAATTGGGACTTGTGTGTGTGTTTGTGTGTTGGAAGTGGGAGGATGAAAATCCGAGACAGTCAGACTGTCAAGAGTGTGGAAAATACTCTTCCTGCTTTTTCTCTGAACTTCTTCCCATCCATCACCAAGGATACCACAAAGTAAATGATAAAGTTGCTCAAGTATGTAAGAAGTAGGCCTCCTTAACAGGCAAATAAATTTCATTTTTATGTCTGCATAAATACATCAAAATAATAGTATTTGAGGTTTTATGGTAAATTCAATCTTACTTACCTTCTACTATATTGCTTTGGTTTATGACGGACTCAATAATTAAATCTGTAGCCTAAATCCTTGAATATATATTAGTATCATTCAATTTACTTCAAAATTTTTATTTTCATTTAGGGAAAGTATTACTATTTCCATTGAGTTTGTGGTTACATCACTTGAATCTTTAACAAAGGAGTAATATATTCATTGTATTTTTGAATAACTGCTGTCCACAGGAAATAAAATATTCTCCAGTATCTCTCAATGTTCATATTGCCTTCATTCCTGACTTTATTACTATATATTGCACATGATGGGGATATATGATAGCTTTTGAGTGCTCTTATTCATCTTTCCTTAGCTTCATTCATCCCCTCCCTTTCCTGCCTTTATAATGTTGCATTTCTAACTCTTCTCCTAATTCTTATTTTGATTACTTTTTTTTATTTTTTAGTCATCGATATTAAGGTTATATGTCCTCAGAATTTATTGCTGGAATTCACCCACAGAAAAGAATTATCAATTTATCACAAAATTATGCCCTTATTATTTTGTAATTGAGTATTATACAGTAATTTCTCTCAGGTCCTCATCATTGCAATTAAAGATGATAACACTGATTACTTACTTTTTCTTATTTCTTAACCAGCTGGAAAGATATTTTATATACTATCTCTAGGAACAGTAAATCAGTTTATTATATTGGTCAAAATCGTGTTTTAATAAAATGATTCCTTATACAAGTGCTTTCTACCCTTTATCTAATCTGCCTATCTTCAGTGTATTCATAGTGTCCTTATTTCAAAATCCCTACCCGTCGAAAGTCTTTGCTTCATGATGTTACCGTTGACCACTTGTCATATTCCTGATTTATCCAAAGATTACAACCCAAAAATATCAGTTTTGATAGATAATATTTTAGTAATGGAAAATGTTTTATGAGCCTTCAAAACTTAAAATATTTAGAATCCAGCTCCTTATTTATTATATCTCAAATAAGACAAAGCAGAATTACATTAATAAATTTCCCCACTATCCTCAGTCAGGGTACACTGCTGTTTTTCCTTGCTTCTCTAACACCTTGGTTCTACTGACCTAATTCTTTTTATAATTTACTTAATTGTCTGTTTCTCTCTCCAGACTGTGCTTATGTCATTGTTGTAACCATGGAGTAGGCACATTACACTGTCTCAATAAATATTTATTTGAGGGAAGAAATGAATGAATAAAGCAGAAACTATTTTAAAAATACTACCAAATATTCAAATGGATAAATGGAAGAAAGAGAGAAGTTATGATTATGATCACAAACAACTGCCTGCAAATTTAAGGTTATTACATAGATGCTGCATGCTTTCTTTTAAAATAAAAAATGAGGCACTAGCATTTGACTCTTGACAACTTTTAAGACATGTTACTATTCCCTGTGCTGAGCTTCTGCTGCTGCTTTTTTTTTTCCTGCATTAACATGTTAATTTTTGTTCCTGCCAAAGAAGTCATCTGAGATAGAAACATTAGTTCACTGGAGCATAAGTATGTCAATATCACTCTAAAAGAGAAAAGACTGAATTCCATACAGAGCTGAACAAAAAGACACAATTTATATCCTTTTTAAAACCTCTATTATTTGGAACATTTATTTGAAACCAGCATGCCAGGGTTTGTTTTGTTTTGTTTAATGTTTTTAGGGCCTTTATAGATTCAGCCACATTTTAAATATATATTATCATACTTAATTCTCACAACAACTAGGAGGCAGGAATTGTGGAGGAAGGTTAAGAGTGATGTCAAAGGCAAATGCAGCAATATCTGTATTAGAAAATAAGCTGAATTAGGAGTAAGTAGATCTGAGTTCTGGTTCCAATTCTACCGCTCACTACATTGAGGAATTAACTCAAGTAACTTGGCTCTACTAGGACTTAAGTTTTTCACCTTAAAATGAAGGTTTGGACTGTAAGCTCTTGCTCTAAAATATACTCCAACCAGTCAATTCAAAGCCAGAATTCTTATTACCGGAGATAGAAATAACACAGGAGGCATAAGCATCATTGCAGAGGATGAGCTACCATCTTTTCACCCCTCAGAGAAGCACTCCCCCTTTGCCCACCTGTCTTTGCCCAAGAAAAGTGCACTGAGTTATCTGGTCACATTTTACATTGGAAGTAGTCTCTTGCTGTCTCCCTATCCCCTTTTTGCTGTTGTTCTTCCAGATAAGACTTTTGAAAGGTAATGCAATGGACCAACCTTCAAAGGTAAAATAGGGAGGACAGTGGTAGAAATGTACAGTAGCACAGGAAACTAGGAAGAATGCCACCTGTATACCAGAAACTTTGATATGTTTGGGATGACTTGAAAGAGGTATATATCATTGGCCAACTAACATGCCTGCAAAGTTAGTGGAAGGGACACTTCAGAATACCTCCACATCCTTTACACCATGGAGTGAGGGCAGGCCACATGGCAGGTACAAACAATATAGGAGCAGGAAAGGCTGCTTTCTGAGATGATGGCCAGACACAGTGACAAAGGCAAAGGGTTTTCCATAGAAAAGAGAGCGACCTAGAGCCAGTTGCACCTAACACATTTAAAACTTGGAGCAGAGCACCTTTTAACACCCTCTTTTCTAAGCAACAAATTATTTTCAGCAATAATTATAAAATGAAGCATATGACAGTAATAACCAAGAAAAAAATCACAAATACTAAAAATTCCCTTTTATAACATTGTCATATTATTGCTCCCATAAAAAATGAACTAACTAATTAAAATCAAACAGATATTATAATACCAAAAGGGAAAATAAGTAGTAATGGATTAATACTTATACATGGAAATAAAACATAAACCTGCATATTGGTCTGTCACAGTAATGAACAAAAACTGTAACAGATCTTAACTTCTACAAATTTGTAAATGACATCTTCAAAACTTTTCCTTCACATATTCACATTCATAGACAGTAGAGCCTTGTCAATCTATAATTGTTCATAGTTTACCAAATCTATTGATATAAATTTTAATTTAAAAATACTTTTCACATGAAGCAACAGATATACATATAAGGACAATCTTAAACATACAGATGAGTCTTGCAGATATTTATAAACATCTCATTTTACAATAATTTCCGGAGCTTGCAATACTGCCCATGACTTTGTTTCTTCCGAATTGATTCTAGCAGCTCTCATGTCTCTCCGCAGTCAAAAAGTCCCACTGAAATAACTTGAGCAGGAATTTCATCATGTTCTGTTCCTTACAATTTACAATCACTGTGCTCTCTTGTTCATTTCGTACCTACTACTTAAATGCAGGAATATTTAGTTCCTCAGTAGTTGGAAAACAGCTCCCCAAGCAAGCTCAAATGATTGTAAACCTTCATGAATTTATTCTTTAAACAAGTGCATGTAGCTAACCTCCAAGTGTTAGGAGCCGACTGTATAATTTGGAGTTCTCTGAATTACCTTCCATGGAGAATACAATGTTTATTCAATAACGAGTAATTTTAAAATGTACTAATTTGAAGCCATGCATATGTTATTAAAATTCAACTACTGCATGCCCGTTGTTTAGAATTTAAACCAGCAAAAGATTTTTTAAGAGAGAAAAATCTCATCATTAACACTGTTTAAACTTGCTGGTACACAGGTAATAAAAAGCAAGGTAAATCAGACATAAAAAGTCAAGAACTACATGATTTTCATCATATGTGAGATATAAAACTGAAAGCAACAAACCAACCAACCAAGCAAAAACTCGCCAATGCAGGTAACTGTATGGTGGTTACCATGGGAACAGGGGGGCAGGGGGATGTAGAAGAGGGTAAAGAGGGCCCAAAAGAAAGAAGTTTGACTTTGGGTAGTAAACACACCATGTAACATACAGATGACATATGATAGAATTGTACACTTGAAACCTATATAATTTCATCAACCAATGTCCCCCCAATAAATTTAATTTTTACAAAAAGCAGACCAACATTTATCGGTTATTTTGTTGTTTGTAGGTTCTCTGCGGTCAGTGAGCACCTGCACTGCCCGCACCCAGGCCGACCACTCCCATTGCCTCCACCTGAGTGGCCACTTTCAGGAGCGAAAAGGCAACTCAGCATCGGGGCTTCCCCAGAAACAAGCAAACACCGGAGAGGTTAGTATAAGTTAGTCTTCCACTGTTAGCTATGAGGAACAGGGAAACAATTTTTTGAATATTTATATTTATATGAAGATATAAAAATAAGATATGAAATAAGAGATGTTGAAGATCACTCCATGGAAGAGACTGCAGAACCCAAAGCCTAACTCTAGTTGACTAAAATTTTGGTATGTGGCAAAAATGGCATTTAAAATGGTTGCGATAAGGAGAGCTACATGCTGGGGCAACTGTGTAAGTATCCCTAAAAGAAATAAATGTGATCCCTTTCTTATTCCACACACAGAAATGAATTCTAGACAGCCTAAAATATTAAGTGTTTAAAAAACCCCACAAAATGGGAAGAAAATATAGACAAATTTTTATATAATATTAGGTTGAGAGAGGAATTTCAAGGTATAATGAAATTAAAGATAGTAACCATAAACAGAAGAACTTACATAGTCAACAGTATAAAGATTAAGTTTTTATACTTTAAAACAAAAACCATAAACAAAATAAAAGGCAAATGACATCCTGGGAAAAATACATTGTGTCGCATATGATTGAAAAAAAGAGCTTTCACAAATCAGTAAAAAATAAATAAATAATAAAAATCCTGAATGAAAAATGGACAAAGAATATGAAAAGGTGCCATATTTTGCCATGTATAATGGGCACCCATGTTTTTGTTATGCCCATTATTTTACTAATGGTATGTAATCCTTACACCCATCTATAACACATATTCTTATTTTTCCTTCAAAAATTTGGGCAAATAGTATGCATTATACATAGCAAAATATGGTAATTCACAAAAACAGAGATGCAAATATCAAAAAATGGTAAACATTATTATAAAAAGGAAAATAAGCAAATAAAACAAGTATGTTATGCCTTAATTTGGAACTTACGTTACTCTCTATCCAATGTTGACAAGGAATCAGCAAAATGAGTATCATTTGACAATGCAACATATAAATTACCCATGTAGATGGCTATATCTGCAGAACAAATCAAAAGTTTTAAAAATGTGACCTGTGATTCCACACCTAGAAATGTACACAGAGAAACAGAGATACATGCAAGTTTTACATACAAAATCTTCATTGCCCTGTTATGTTTATACAAACACAGAAATCTTAGACCTAAACAAACAACCAAAGAAGAATGGCTAAATAAATTATAATGTATCCAGTAACAAGATATCATTCAGTCATTAAAAAATTATAATATTAAAGACTACTATTATATTTTTAAATGCTCATATTATAATGTTAAGTGGAAAAAACAGGATATAAAACTGTAAATACAAGACAATTTCAATTTTTAACAAATAAGATGGTTCAATTTTTAAATGCTGGCTATTTTAGGTATTAGGATTATGGTTTTTCTTTTTTCTTCTCTGTAACTACTTATATTTTCTGCATGTTCTGCAATGATCTTATACTTTCACAACCCAAAATAAAACAATGAGTTTATTAGAAAAGAAAAAAGGACTAACCTTTGGGTAATTCCAATGACTATGGACTCCTTTGCTGACTTGGGGGTTGCAGAGGGGGCAGCTTCCCTTAGATTCCTCTTCCCTCCAGGGCCAGTACACTAAAAGCTTGGTTTCTGATAATTTGTTAATCAAATCATTGTGTAAGTTGACATGATTCAAAATATATCCTTCCCGAGGTGCTCCAGTTGAGATAAGAACTTGTTACGGGTTGAATTGTGTCCCTCCCAAAATTCATAATTTTAAAGTCCTATCCCCAGTACCTCAGAATATGACCTTATTTGAAAACGGAATGGTTTCAGGTACAATTAGAAGAGCTAGGATACTAGAATAGGACGGATCCCAAATCCAGAAAAAACGGTGTTCTTATGAAAAGGGAAAATTTGGACAGAGATGAGCCAAGGGAAGAGGATGACGAGAGGCATTCAGGAAGAACACCCTGTGAAGGCGCAGGCAGAGATGGGGTGATGACTGTACCAGCCAGGGAGAGGCACGGGCTGACTGCAGAGCCCCGGAAGCTGGGGCAGAGGGACGGAACAGATTCCTCCTCAGAGCCCTCAGAAAGAACCGAACCTGCCGGCACCTTGATCTCAGGCTTTTAAATGTTTTTTCTACAGAATCGTGAGACAATAAACTTCTGTTCTTTAAGCCCCCCAATTTGAGGTGCTTTGTTATGGCAAAGCCTAGGAATTTAATACAGAACCAAGCCTTTCTGACACTTTTATCAGGCACCTCTCTAAAGGTTGAAACCGCAGGGAGGACAATTATTGTTTGGTTCAGGGTGTAATCACTTTATGAGCTTTTTGCCTTGGCAAATGGAAAACACAAATCCCACCCTGCCAGACACACCCCCAAGGTCAAGAGGCTAAAGCCTTCTGCAAAATAACAATAAGGTGGCCTTTTCTGGGAATGGAGTTATTTAACCTGAGGGTATTTTTTCACGGAGAAATGTGCATTGCTCTCTGGTGGCTGGGAGTGGACTCCTGGTGAGGGAGTAATAAATGGAGGAGAGTTACTTTGGAAGCAAGAAGACTTCTGTGCCTTTAGGTACCCAGGTTGCAGATCACAGGCTGAGGAGAAAGGGTGGTCCCTGCAACTCAGCATGGGTTGTGGACTAAAGGGGCTATTTATGCTTTCCAGCTTTGTTCTTTCTGAATTGCAAATCTCTTCTGTTATCCCCAAGCCTTCATAAAAATCTTCTTAGAGGCACTTACTACCATAGGGAGTCTGAGGCCAGGAAATGTAATCTGCAGAGTGTGTGTGTGTATGAAGGGGGGAAAGGGGACATCATAGCCTCTTGAGAGAATCCAGTCTCATGACGGCAAAAGCCATGCTGTGGTCTAGAGACCCTTAGTTGGCTAAAGTGGCAAATGGCTATCTGGACAGATTTGGGAAAAGTCATTTTTTTTTCCTGGGGATACTCAGAAAACCCCTGGAGAATAAAACTGGAAAATACTGGACTTCCTGATTTCTGGCAGGGTGGGGCTTACCCTCTTGTGTTTTTCTAGGAACTTAGCTGTTGGTTGACCTCAAAACTGAGCAAGTCTGGGACACAGCTTCTTTTGAACACTACGCCAAACTTTTCAAAAAGTTCATGCCTTCAGCATTTTCTTTTCACCTTCTTTCCATGGATTTGGCATCAGATCTGAAAAGTTATAAGAATAGTATTCCCTGAAAATTTCAGGTTATGGATTTTATTCTAAAATATTGCTACATATTAATAAAAAAGATAAGTTGAGGCAAATAATGATAAGTACTATTTGTCAAGACAGTTCTCCTTTTTGGGGGGGGGGGTAGATATATAGGTTCACGTGTCTAGTTCCCCAACAACTCTAGTCCCAATTTACCATAATCTCTGATTTATCTCCTTGCATCGTCTTTTATTTTCCTTCAATACATTTTCCTTCCAGCGTTAAATTAACTGAAAAAGTTAATGTAACTTTTTAATTACATGTTTAACAGAGTAAACAATAAAAATAAAGTTTAAAAAAAGAAAAAAATTTCTCAAAGCTTCCCCAAGGGGACAAAAACCCTAAATCTGTCAGCAACTTGGTACTGCCTATATCTCCAACCTCATCTTCTTCTCTGTAGGGAAATTCTTTTCCCCACTTGGCCTAATTCCTAATTTTTCTTCAGGTTTTAAATTTAATATCACTTTCTTGGGGGAACCTTTCCTGATCCTGAATCTGAGTCAACTGCTTAAGTCATACTCTTTAATTTTATTCAATTAAAGCTATACTTTCTACTTATATATTAGTTTGATAATTTATTTATAGAAATTGATCTTCTCAACTTTTAAGTATTATGAAGGCATAGGATTGATTTTCTATTGGGTTGTACTCTATTCCAAGATTCTAACACAATTTCTTTTCTATTGTAGGTATATTGTAGAGGCTTAATAAATACTTGATGAATGAGAAGTTAGATGCCATTGAAATAGTACTTGAATTGTGTCTTAAAGGAAACACTCATATATATTACTTTTTCTAAGGCCAACATTGTTTATTTTCCTTTTTTTTGTTTTTTTGAAAGTATTTTTTATTGATTATGCTATTACAGTTGTCCCATTTTTTTCTCCCCTTTATTCCCCTCTGCCCTGCACTCCCCTCCTACCAGCATTCCACCCCTGACCCTGTAGGTCATGTCCATGGGTTGTACATATAAGTTCTTTGGCTTCTCCATTTCCTATACTGTTCTTAACCTCCCCCTGTCTATTTTGTATCTACCATTTATGCTTATTATTCCCTGTACCTTTTACCCCATTCTCCACCCTCCCCCTCCCTGCTGATAATTGTCCAATGGGATCTCCATTTCTGTGATTCTGTTTCTGTTCTGGTTGTTTGCTCAGTTTTTAGGTTCAGTTGTTGATAGTTGGGAGTTTGTTGTCATATTACTCTTCACAGTTTTGATCTTCTTTTTCTTATATTAAGTTCCTCTAACAGTTCATATAATAAGGGCTTGGTGATGATGAAGATGAACTCCTTTAACTTTACCTTATCTGGGAAGCACTTTATCTGCCCTTCCAATCTAAAGGGCAGCTTTGCTAGATAGAGTAATCTTGGATTTAGGTCCTTGCCTTTCATCACTTTGAATAATTCTTTCCAGCCCCTTCTTGCCTGTAAGGTTTCTTTGGAGAAATCAGCTGATAGTCTTATAGGAACTCCTTTGTAGATAACTGCCTCCTTTTCTCTTGCTGCCTTTAAGAGTCTCTCCTTATCTTTAATCTTGGATAATGTAATGATGATGTGCCTTGGTGTGCGCTTCCTTGGGTCCAACTTCTTTGGCACTCTCTGAGCTTCCTGGACTTTCTGGCAGTCTATTTCCTTCTCCAGATTGGGGAAGTTCTCCTTCATTATTTTTTCAAATTAGTTTTCAGCTTCTTGCTCTTCCTCTCCTCCTTCTGCCACCCCTATAATTTGAATGTTGGAATGTTTAAAGTTGTCCTCGAGGTTCCTAAGCCTCTCGTCATTCTTTTGAATTCTTGTTTCTTCGTTCTGTTCTGGTCGAATGTTTATTTATTCCTTCTGCTCCAGATTGTTGATTTGAGTCCCAGTTTACTTCCCTTCACTGTTAATACCCTGTGTTTTTTTCTTTATTTCACTTTGCATAGCCTTCGCTTTTTCCTCGATTTTGCAACCATACTCAACCATTTCTGTGAGGACCCTGATTACCAGTGTTTTGAACTCTGCATCTGATAGGTTGGCTATCTCTTCATTGCTTAGGTGTATTTTTTCTGGAGCTTTGATCCGTTCTTTCATTCGGGCCATATTTCTTTGTCTCAGCATTCCTATTACATTGTAAGGGCTAGAGCCTTAGGTATTCACCAAGGGTGGGCTGTATTGTGGCACTGTATGTGGGGAAGGGGTCAGAGAGAGAACAATGCTGCTTTCTTGGCTCTCAGCTGGCTTTCAGTCACTTCCCCCACTACCCACAAGCAAATTGGACACTTCAGGTGCTGATTCCCAGGTGTGTGGGTTTGTGTACATTCTGTGATCCTGGGGATCTCTCCAACAAACTCTCCTGTGAAGCTGGGAGTTTCTCCCACCACTGCAACCCCCACAGGTTTTTACAGCCAGAGGTTTTGAGGCTTTCTTTTCCTGTGCTGGAACCCTGGGTTGCTCAGTCTATCTCACTCCCCAGTTGTTCCTCCCAGTTTATCCCCACACAAATGTGAGACTGCCCAGTCTGCTAGCTGCTCCCTTGCCCACCTGGTCTTCTAGCCACCACCTTGCTACACATCTGCTCCACCCTGGCCACCCATCTCCACCCCTCCTACCAGTCTGGATGAATGTTTCTTCTTTAACTCTTTGGTTGTTGGACTTCCATACATTTTAATTTTCTGGCAGTTCTATTTGTTTTTTTGTTTTTAAATTTGTTGTTGTCCTTCTTTTGGTTGTGTGAGGAAGAAAAGTATATCTGTCTATGCTTCCATCTTGGCTGGAAGTCATCTGTTTGTTTTCTTAAGCAAAGGTGAGATCTGTCTATATACTTAAAGATGACCTTCAAGTCTAGATATTTTCAACCTCTCAGAAGCTAACCTGGCAAAACTTCCCAATCCATTTACCATTTTGATGAAATAAGATTACCTGGGGATCATTCAGTAAACACTATTGATAGGCATGGCTTCCATTTCCCAAAAGGTTATTGAACGGGGTGTCACTGGTGTTTTTATTTGTATACATACATTGTCAGTAAGCTTCAGCCCAAAACCAATCAAACTGGCAGTCTAGGAATATAGTGAAAAAAAGAAAAAAGAAAAAACCAAATCTGATTAATAAAACAGAAGCAATGAATTTGTTAAGGTAGAAATATAAACTCCAGTTTTATGTATTTTATTTCTAAAGTTTATGCAAGTTCCCTTACATGTAGCCTTAGTTTTCAATTTTGACAATTTTATTAGTAACTTCAAATGATTTTTAAACTATCATTACATTTAATCTTCTTCCGAAAAGCTCCTTGTTTCTTTGGCAGTAAAGACACAAATTGCCAAATCTATTTCTTTTGATCTTTGAAGTATAAAGTTCTTTTTGCCTAACCAGCCTAAATCAGCCATGTAATGTAGCCCCTTTGGGTAGTAATTACACCTGAAATATGCACCTGAGTGGAAGGACAATCAAACTCAATTCCAGCTTCTTTTCATTAGGTTTTATGATAACTCATTTGTGTATTTCTTGGGTCTCTTGTTATTCAATAGGAATAAACTTCTCCACCACTCAGGATATTTGCAAAATAAATTATTTAGTTTCCCTGTTCCCCACCCCCATGCGCAAGATTTTGATTGTTAATAAATTATCATAAAATACATGTTACATGTCATTATTTGTCACCAAAATGTTCTAATAAATACATTATTAAATCAACTTAAAAATAGCAAAATTAAATGTTAGTAAATAGCAGTCTAAATGTGCTACCAATTGTTGTCTATATAAACAGTTTCACTTTAGCCCCTATATAAAAAAATTTATATCCTCAAAATATTTTTACTTATATAATAATAAATTTTTCACATCATCATCAATAACCTAGAAAGTTAATATTGATAAAGGCATTTTTTGCTTACTGGGAAACCAGTTCCCCATTGAGCCATAAAAGGAAACTGTAGATCAGTTCCAAGTTTCTTTTTGTTTTGTAATGAGACTATCAAAGGTATGAGTCTTCTGCGAACTATTAAAACAAGATTTTGCTTTTGTTCACAGTTGTTTTTGACAAGCACTGAGGTGATTCATGGGGTTAGGGGGCCTTGTATAATGTACCTATCGGGCTTATTGTGTGACGCTACAGCCACCCATAGACACTTGAGCAAACACACCTTTGTTATATCACCTTTCCTTTCCAAGGTTGCTGGGCTGTATGTTCACTCTTAGAATATCCCCAGTATCCTGCTTACTTGAAAGAGACACCTTCATGTGTGTCCACTCAAAGAATCTGAGACACATTCTTTTTCAGAATGTAGCCACCAATGAAAATCAAGTTCTACACATAAAGACATGACCAAAATATTCTCTTTGCACAATCAATTTGCACAGACCTTTTCAATGAACACATTCTTCTTCTCTCTCTCTCTCTCTCTCTTTTTTTTTTCAAGACAATTCAATTCTTCTGGAACATATCATTGCTCATATTTATTAAAATACTACATACCTATTGAAAAATTTATTAAGTGTAACAACATATATTTTTAAACAGTCATAATCCTTCTATCTAAAGGCAAGCCATTTTGAAAATTCTCTTGATATATAAATGATGAGCATAAATATTCAAAATATAAAAATCTCTGTTATATAGTCTTAAAATGTTATTTCTTATCTCAAGATAATCACTTTGTCTACTGGCAAGAGCTTCCTTTTATTCAATTCAATGTAAACTACTTCTGATCAGAGATTTAGAGCCAATGCTATATTTTTCAGACAAATTAGATTTTTTTCAGTCAATTAGGTTTTCCCTCCTCTCCCTTATCTCTAGAATTGTATCTAATTTTTGGTTCAGCTCAGGCACTATCACAATGGGGGGCATATGCATCTTCTCCTATCTCATCTGTTTATACTCCATTTGTTTGTTTGCATTTATTCTTGTTGGTCTTTAATGAGATATCCCACATGTTTTCTAGTCTCACTTCATTAGGCCATGTCTTCTACATCCTCCTTTCTCTAACAACAAGGACTTTTGATTCTCCAGTTCTCCCTCAGCTATATCCACAGCCTGTTTAAAGGGTATGGAAAACAATTGTCTACTCTCTGAAAACTTTATGGAGCTACCTGAAACCCTGAATAGGTAACTTCTTTGGTCATTGCTACTCAATCATGCAGGGCACAGGGCTTCTCTACAAGGCTTACCAACTCCCCAGTCACTCCCAGAAACAAGATATAGGTATATTCTGAATCCTATGCCTCCCTGCCCCAAACATAGTTACAGGTTCTAGAGCTCTACCCACTTGTAGTCAGTTCTAGGTTATATTAAAGACTTTCTCAACACAAGTTTCTAAAATAAAGTTAAATCCTCTCCAGTTCTCCTCCCTCCCCTAGCTTGGACAACCTTTACCTAATATCCAGGGATATGCTCCTATTATATTTCTAAACTATTAGTTATAGAAACAACTAGATGTCTTCTGGGCTTAGCCTTTTGTAACATTCTGACCCTTACAGGTCAAATGCCCTAGCTTTCAAGAATATGTCTCTGCTATGAGTCTCAAGAGTCTATTTTGGTACTCAGAAATCAAGGTATTGACATTTTGTGCTCTGTATTCAATGAAATCTCTCCCCTGAGACATTGCATGTTAATGAATAAATAGGGGAAAATTCACAGCAAAAAGGGAAATAGATTTTACTGCATAGAAAAACTTCAGTTAACATAACAGAATTCTACCTGCCTATCCACCTGCTTACTTATCCACTCATCTATCTTTCTAGAAAGCTTTCTTCCTGCTCTTGAGAATTTAGGCATATCCATTGCTCTTATTTCTCAGAATTCTGTACTTTTTTTCCTTAGCTTGAAGCTGTGCTTCCGCTAATACATTAACACATTTCTTCTGCCTTCACCGTTTCAAATGATTCCACTTTACTTGCCATTGAGTTTATTGGGCATCGTGTTTAGTCCCCAAATCATAAAGTTGCAGATGAAAAATGGGTACTGTTTCAAAGGTACTACGTTATTATTTTCTGACAAATTCGAACATATGTTCATTTTTGTCTTTTTCTTTTTAACAAGGAGGGGTGCATATAGCTCACAGTGGCAAAACTACTCAAAAAGTTAAATGTAATATCAAAGTACACTGAGAAATTTAAGCTTCTTAGGCATTTATTAGGAACTTGCAATAAAAATTCTTCACTGTCCCCTATAACTACTTCTTTAAAAAAATTATACATGTTTATTGATTTGAGAGAGAGAGAGGCAGAGAGAGAGACAGAGAGAGAGAGAGAGTCATCAATGTGAGAGAGAAACAGCAACTGGTTGCCTCTCACACATGCCCTGACTGGGGACTGAACCCCAAACCTCGGTATGTGCCCTCACCAAGAATTGAACCTCCAACCTTTTGGCGTATAGGATGATGCTCCAACCAACTGAGTCACACTGGCCAGGGCCCTTATTAACTACTTCCTGTATTCTTATTGCTAACCCCTTAATTAATCCAGGTCTCTAATTATTATATAGAGCAGGGGTTTGCAAACTTTTTCTGTAAAGAGCCAGATACTAAATATTTTAGGCTTTACATACTATGTGTTCTCTGTTACAACTATTCAGTTCTGTGGTAGAGCAAAAGTTGCAATAGGAAACACATAAATGAAAGAGGGTGTCTCTGTTCCAATTAAACTTTATTTACAAAAACAAGCAGGAATCAGACCACTGTTTCAGACCATCTGGTCCCCATCTAAAAATGTCCTCTTTTTAATTTTTCTGCACTCTCTGGTCTTTGGAGGGCACAGCCTCTCCTTTTGTAATAAGCATATACAAGGGTGGGTAAAAGTAGGTTTGCCATGCATTTATGACATTCTTTTAAGTTAATAAAGCTATTATAATAATCATAGCCTTCATGTCTTTTTCCATATGAACAACTGTAAACTTACCTTTGCCCACCTCTGTACCTATTTCTTAGACTGGTATTTAAAACCCTCTATAACATGACCACCAGAAACAGTAAAGAAAGCTAAAACCAAGTAGAAGAAAGTGTTGGGCAAACAAATCTAACCCTAGGTTCTGGCATTGTTGAGGACAGCTCAAGAAGAATTTTCAAAAGGTGTAAAAATGTCAGGCATAAAGCAGGTCAGTATCAGTGCCTGCCCACCTTTCTAATACTGTTGGACACCAGAGGCACAGATCCAGATGGTCTTCAAACACTGGGTGGCCAGAAGCCCTCATTTGCAGTTTTTTCTCTATATTAAAGGCCATCAGCCAGGAGTCCAAGGGGACGGCGACAGGCACTCGGCAGGTTTATCATCAATTCACAGTTACAGTGAAGCTTTGTCTCTAGGCGTCTGGATATTATCCAAATGACTGGAGTTCATGGCAGAGGATGGGACTGGGTACATAATAAGCCAAGGAACTAGAGTGACTAAAGTGTTGGGAACAAAGAGAGACATAGTCCAGTCTCACAGCAGACCCTCTAAAAATCTATTCAGACGGATATGGCTGGTGGCTGTGCGATAAAGGGAAGGCTACCAGGTACTGGGTAAGACCACCCTACAAATTCCTTCAATTAGGGAAGTCACTTCAGAGAATCTGGACTCTATAATAAACGTTCAATTTTCTCTTCTTGATGGAAGTCAGAAAACAGGTGGTGGAAGACTGAAAGACCCGAACTAAAATGTACCCAAGACTACAGAGAACATGTAGATGTTGACTTGCAAATTTCAATAGGAAATCTAACTGCCACTCTGAGCAGACCACTTGTATCAGCTAGTGTTCAGCTTTAAGAGAAATCAAATAATGTTCAAAGACCACTTTATTAAGTCATCTTAAAAAATCACTATCATAGACACCATGATATTTATCATCTATATGAGCAATTTATGCTTTCCCATAGAAAGGACTAAATGGAAAATCAAATCATAATTAGGTGATAACTAGGTAAGCATGGAATCAGTACACGGATGATTTGATATATAAATTGTTTAATGTCATTAGGCTAAGATAACATATAACACATCGACTTTGCCATAAATATATTCTTGTGAATGGATGCAGAACATGCTATGTTCATGACCTATAATTCCTTGCATCTTCCTTAATAAGAGGGGTACCTTTCTTGTGAAGGAAGCATTTCCTTGCGTTCCAAAGGGGTATCCGGGACTATTCTTGAATTGGCATTTTCAAAAGTTATCTCCTACAACTCTTTTTCTTTATTTCTATGGCTGCCCAATCCTTATTTTGAAAATCACAGTCTTTATTTAAATAAACTTTTATGGACAAACAAGTTACAATAAAATCCTGTTAGCATAAGAACCATTCTTTACCTTCCCCATAATTTTGCTTACCTCTGCCCTGGTTTATTACCTAACATTTTCACTCTCAAGGGGTATCTTCTTTTATTTAATTTCCAAGATAGGAAAAGTCCTCACATGCTGTCAACAGAGAACACCATGAAATGGGAAATACAGAGGCACAATATACTAGACACACTGGATTCCTGTCTGAATGGCAGACACGGACACTTGGGGGTCCAGCTGTGTGAGGCTATTGGCGAATCTTGTTAAGTAATTTAATTCTAAGAGTTACTACGCCAAAATCTACTTCCTCCTCAAGCTTAGGAACAGATATCAGACTAAACCTAGAGGAGTTATTGGTAAGGGGAGGGTACATGAGGGTCTCGAGGTCGTATGTCAGAAAATTCCGCTTCTGGGTAGCTGGTGAAAGCAGAGACAGCCAGGCAAAGGGGGCCCATCGTGAAGCATAATGGGAGCGCCCGGTGGGAAGAATAAGACAAGTAAATATTGACCTGGGTCGGACCAAGGGGAAACTAAGTAATACTCGAGGGGGCTAAGAATCAGAGATCTGTACTGCACATAGTTTGGAATGTTAGGTACACAGGGTAGAAAACATAGAAAGGAGAATGGGGGAATGTAGCAGTAAGTACCTACGAACAAACTAAGTATTGCGAGGTCTTCGGTTATGGGATGCATAACTGTGGGAAAGCTCATTTTGAAAACGGAGACAATAAAACTAACTCACACGGGTCCTGTAAGGATTAAATAAGACAGTGCATGGAAATTGTGTATTATAATATCTGAGATACAGAGTACACTGATGAAAGCTACTTCCTTCTTGTCTGATAAAGGAGATTCTTAACCTAGAATCCATGGCTCCAGGGAGAATCATAGCTGTGTACCAGGAAGTGCATAAATCCCTTCAAATTGTTTACAGAAATGTGAGTGTGTGTAGACACACGCATTTTTCTAAGAAGAGGGCCATGTCTTTGATTTTCGAGAATATCCATGAATGGAATAAAAGTTGAGAAGCATTGTGCTAGTACACTGCGGTAAGAGGTGATTTTCATACCTCACTTAGTAGGGGAAAATGTGATCCTAAAATAAGAGCAGACTACTTCCCATCAATTCAGAATGGGTAGGACTATACCTCGGGGAACAGTACTTTATTTCTGACAGTTGAACTTGGCAACTGTGCTTGGGAGTGAAGAATAATGGCAGAGCAAGGGACTCTTTGGTTGATTCAATTCCCCACTAAGATCTGGTCATGAGTTGGAACTTTTCTCTCCTTTCTGCTTTTCTTCCTATCATTAATTAATTGTCCTCATGATTTGGGCCTGTCATATTCCAGGATAATAAATACTACCATACTTATCTTGGTTCCTCCTGAGGGAGGGTGGATGAAGGTATGGATGTTGTAAGTGACCAAGAAGACGGTCACCATAACAGAAATAAAGAGATTTCAGACAACATTCACATCCTCCTACTCAGATGATTCTTTTGGCCAATATTTATCAATTAGGACATATTTAGCACCACATTGTTGATAGAGGATTATGTTAATAAAACAGATGCTTTCATTTATAATGAAAACAAAGACAGAGAATATCGTGTATGATGACAGTTACAACATTCGGATCTATTTTACAAGGTGGAAGTAACATTTAAAAGTTTTGAAAAGGAGATTTTGCATTAATGTAAAAAATAGCAGGTCTGGAAATAACCCATCTACTATTTTTTGAAATAAAATCATCAATTATTCTATATACACTGCGAAGATAGTAAATAAGATTATAAAATTTTTGTAAATTTAAAAAGCCAAATCAATATAAGTACTTTCTTTGTCAAAATTAATCTTTCTAGATAACTAAGAAAACATAGAATAAATATGCAGAGGATCATAACTCTAATCTCTTTAACATATTCATGAGCCAATTAAGAAAATATGTCTGGCATTCCATTATTGGTGGTAGAAGGTTTGGTTCGAAGAATAATTGGTCTTCTGGTGCATGAGATTATACGCTGAATTCTTTCTCATCTATAACCTGCAAATAATTAATGTCTGTTTCATGTCCTTTTTAAAAAATGATTTTGGTGACTATCTATAAAGCAGCAACAAAATATTTCTAAGGACAAAATAATGCATTTTGGTAGGCATTTTTCAATAGATGAATAAATATCTATTTAGTATTGTGTTTACAGAGCCATCAATTCCCTTCTAAGGGGGCTGCTATGTGGCAGGTTCAGGCATTTTCATTTCCATTGCTTTGCACGTCAATCAGTTTTACCCTGAGCTTAAATGAAGCTAGCTCAGAAACATGGACCAGGGAAAGGAAAATAAATAGTAAAACATTCAGTGCACCTGTTTTAATAATTCAGAATCATGCACGTTTTAGCTGATATGTTTTACAGGTAATCTATAACACTGCTAGTTCAAATTTTCACCTTCAAAACTTGTTTTTGACCAGTTTTGTTATAAAGACTATTTGTTTATAGATCATTAACAGAAGAGGTCTTGGATACATTTGCAGATGATAGGAGTAGAGGTGGATATGATAAAAATTGGTAACAAAAGGTGGATGTTAGAGGTTTAATTTGATATAACATAGAAAGCAGTCTACATATTCCATATGGACAGGGATTGCTTGGCTTGTGTATCTCCATTTCTTAGGATTATGTGTGTCGTATAGCAGACACTCAAAAATTTGTGAAGTGAGTGAACTTGTGAGTGACAAAACCCTCTAAAGATGAATCAGACTAACTTGTTACTGGAATTCTCCAGCACAGACAGAAAAACATGTTAAGGCTGTTGTATACAGGGTTTCAGGTTTCACTTAAGGGACATTCTTTATGGCTCTACTCAATCCTGAACTTCTGTATCATGATGAATAATGGTACCCCTTCTGCCTCATTTTAAAAAAGCAAAAGTGATGTGTTTATCTAAGTGACAGTAGATTCTCAAGATGCTTTCTGAGCTCTTCAATGAAAGAGCCAGAAAAAACTGGGAGCAATTCCAAGACCAACTAACAAATAAAATGTTCATTAAACATTTTTTATATATCAAATTTTATCACTAAAGTTACTTTGATTGAGAATTTAAATTAACAAGAAGCAAATTGAGAGTAATTTTTTCAACTTTCATGTAAATTGGAGTACTCAGCACAATTAAGAAATATCTAAGCTACTTGTTATGGGTCGCTAGTCACTACCAATCAGAAACTTGAGTATATTTGTTGAATGTCTACCTCAATCTTATATTAGGATTTTTTCCTTTTCTTAAGAATTAAAATCTGTTTATTTTTATTTGTTTGTTTGCAAGGCAAAAATTTTAACATCTTCTAATGAAATTGTTCTCTTTAGCTAGTCAAATAATCAGTGATAAGTTGTCAGTTTCAGTGATGGCTTTAAGCAAGAACATAAGTATTCAGCTTGATATCACAAAACATCTGTTCTTTGATTATAATGTGCTACTTTTTATTATTTTGTTTCAAGAACCCTTAGTTTTATTTACATATACCAGATTACATCCTTTAAAACTTGAAGTGACTGGTTAACGTAAGATTTGAAAATAGCAAGATATATGTAGACACATGTTAATAAATTGACCTTTATGCTCCTCCTTCATGGCACAATAGTCCCTCAGTAATGCCACAGAAGAGAGGCGAGACCCACATGCCTAGAGTCTATTTTAGAACTGCCTAATTTCACACATACATAGAAGGAGTTAATCAGAATAGAGTTCACGGCCAAGGCTAAAAAGCAGGATACATTGGGAGAGTCATGGACACAGAGGGTGATATATCTCTTATGAATACAGAGTTATTCAATTCAAGAAGAGATATCACTTTGTGGACTAACTTGAATGCTTTTTATATAATAAGAACTGTCTTGTTTTCCCTTTTTGTATCTTTACAATAGAGCTTATCCTTCCCTCACTACAAAGTGAGCCCAAGGTTTGACTTCTAAAGTGCTCTTTTCAAAGCTCCCCATACTTGAAAATCCCTATTCTCTAAAGCTCCAGCCTCTATTCCTTTATTTATTATAAAGGAATTGTGTGTACATGCTTTGTTCATTAACCATAGATTAAGAAATGCAAGAAAATATTAACAACTAAAAAGATGTTCAAGAACTTTACAAGTGAGAGTACTGAATAATATATCTGGATGTGCTGATCAAATAATGAAAAAGCCTGGCCACCATTATTAATGTATTGTGAATGTGGCAAATCTGTTTAGAAAACATTTCTAAATGTTTTAAAAACCATGTGTCTGATTTTGTCTGTTTGACGCTCTTTCTAATTTTCAACCATGAGAAAGTGAAACAGCCCTGGCTGGTGTGGCTCAGTGGATTGAGTCCTGGCGTGCGAACCAAATGGTTGCCGGTTGGATTCCCAGTCAGGGCACATGCCTGGGTTGCGGGCTGGGTCCCTAGTAGGGGGTGTGCAAGAGGCAACCACACATTGATGTTTCTCTCCCTCTCTCTGCCCTCTCTAAAATAAATAAACAAATAAAATCTTTTTTGAAAAAAGAATTTACACATTTAAAAGAAAAGAAAGCAAAACAATAATGTTCGGAAGACTTGAGGTTTGGGCTAAAAGCATGAAGTGGTGCCTGATGCCTACCATCAGACTAAAAGATTCACTCCGCCTGTCTGAGCTGGCCATCAAATGCTGAGTCAGAGGCTCGTAAAGAAAGCCCAAAGCAAAGAGAATTTACAGATTTGGACTCAGATATAAATCTCAAAGTTCAAGTCTGCTTGTGCAAGAATTTTTTAATATCTGAAAAATAGCTTTGCATGCAAGGTACATGTAAAAAGGGTTTAAATAACTCAGATCTACTTTTCTAATTAAAGCCTTAAAAACAGTGCTTATGGTCAATCTTAACTTTCAGAGAGGATTTCCCCCAAGTGAGTGGACTCACATTGGGATATAAATTATTTGTACCCTAAGTAGAATGTGACTTTCTCAAGGGATTATTGAAATGCTTTAAATGCATGAAAAAAAAAGATTCATTTTTAACATCATAAACATAACACAGAGTAGTAATGAATAGGTACTCTACTTTAATAAAATGTTTGTTAGCTTCGAAATGTTACACAGAAAGAAAAATAACCCATTCATTATACTGCCCAACACTGTTTGTCCAAGTAAAATTCTTTCTATACTGTGTTTTTATACTTATTTAAAATCTAATAACTGTAAAATATTGGAGGAATTAAACTTAGAATAGTGATGTTAGTGATTATCATAGTTTACATTATATGCTTACAAATGAATGCTTTAGAGGCCTTCCCAACAATCTTAGGAAATGTTTAACCTGTATGCGCAACTCTCCTCTGTCGTTTTCATGATGAGTTAGCAGGTGCCCTAATTGGACGTCATTTCAGAAGCTCTAGACTAACAATTCCTGTTTAATCATAAGAGAGGTCCTGGGAGAAAAGGAGAACCACTGTTTGCTGTTCTCTGTGAGATCAAATGAGGCTTCTGATATTTGTTTATTTTAAAATTAAGTCCCAAAATGTAATTTTAGAGATATTAGCCAACATGTTCTGTTTCAATCAGTAGTTCTAAAACGCTGAAAATATACCCATACTATTAGGAAATGTGAACTAGTGTATTTTTACTCCATTCATATAAATTTATGTAAAAACAAACAAAAATGTGGCTATATTCCCATTCGTGATTTTCTACTTTTTAATGCACTTGTAATCAGTCCAAATTTATTAAATATATATTTTTGCCCATTCAATATTTTTTATTAGTGTTTTCCATGGAGTAAGTCGTTTACCAAAATATTCTCACAAGTATTCTAGGCACGGAAGAGCTAAGGATGGAGAATATTCACTGAGTACATACAGTACTCATACTAAATTCTGCGTGGGCACACAGATATGGAATGTAACACCTCAAAAATCAAGATTTGGTATCAGATTTATTATGAGAGAAAATGAATGACATTAGACATAACAGCAAAATGTTTAATAGTGGAAGTTTCAAAATGGAATATATTGAGAAAGAAATTAAAGATAGCAACTCATACAGTGATTTCAAAATATTAAGCACTGAAGAAAAACTATTTGTTAAACATCTGGGCATTCTATAAACTAAATCAAACACCGGTATTACATAAACTTTTCCTTAAGAAAAGCATATTATTAAGATGTTTCAGGGAAAAAAGAATAAAAAAGTCCTCCATAAATTGGCTTGTAAAAAAACAGCAGTAAGGCTTTTATCGGTCAAAAATTATTATCTTCCAAATATACCCCCAAGGCTTTAAAGTATCTGGGTCAGATTCATCTTGACCAATGACCTATTTTCCAGACTCTTCCCACAAGTCCACCAAAACCAGTTCTGAATCTTGATTCCCACTTAAATTTGAAAACACAGTAAATGTCAGGAACACTCTCCTAAAAACTGACAGTCAGAATGAAAATAACTTTCTCTGCAATCAGCTTAACAGTGAACCATTTTTCTGACCTCCAGAAAACATTAAGCAAAGAAATTCAGCCAAAGGCTGATCTTAAAAATCTCAAATTGTATGATTAGGGTTTTAAAAATATAGTTAAAGTGAAATATACCTTTTAATGTCTCATGCAGTAAAGATACTGCACCTGCTATACAATACACTGCAACAAAGGCAACTAGCTTCATCAAGTGACAAGACAGAGGAAATAAAACCCTAACCGCATGCCAAAATAATTTACCTGCTCTTTGTATATATCTTCAGTGTTACTTGAGCTTGATATTGGAAAGCACTCATTAGAGAATTTGCCTGTGTACCCGTTGTCTACAGCACTGATTCTCCCTCATCCACTCAGTCCCTGGAGAGCCTTTCACACATCTTCTTTTTCCTTGAACTTCACAAGAAACCATCTGCTAATTACGCTAACAGGAACCTGACCTCAAGATGCCTTGAGCTGTTTCACTTCAGTTTTTGTCTGTCATCTGCAGTCTTCCTGCTCCTTTCTCTGCCTGTGAACGGTGAGATCTGCAGCCAGCTCTTCAGTTCCACTACCTCCAGAAAACTTTTTCCTCTGACTTTCTGAGGGTATGTCCCTTACGTTCATTTATTGGATTCAGACTCCATCTCTTGTTTCTATTCCATGAATTCAGTCATCTGTAAATACCAATCATTTACTTCATTCAAGGATTTTCAGTCTGTTTTTTGTTTGCTTATTTGGTTGGTTGCTTTTGGAGCTTTGTTTTGTTTTGTTTATTTGGTTGGTTGTTTGGTTTGGGGGCTTATATATTTGTTGGTTTTTATAGATCAGAAGCGAGCCATTATTTTAATAAAATGTGTACAGGAATTGGGAAGAAAATGACCACACTGAGCTGTGGCAATGTACACAAAGCATGTGCCACATACAAGCTCAACTGTCCCTGGCTGTCCTACACAGAGGGATGAAGAGGGAGTGGGAGAGAAAGAGGCAAAGCCTCAGAGAAGACCTCGGGAAACTAAGAGCTCCCTGATTTTCCCTCTCTCAACCAGTGCTGGTCATGACATCCAAACTGCTAAAGAGTGGAGAAGGCCATCAAGTGAGTGGGAAGATTTTCTTTCTTTTTTGGGGGGCCACTTTGATTTGTTTGTTTTGTTTTGTTTTGCTTTGCTTTGCTTTGCTTTGTTTTGTGTGTGTGTGCATGTATACATACGCAGACCACCCTGCCCATCCCATGAGTGCAGTGTGTCATTCTTGAAGCTGCTGCTCCTCCGGTCTGCTTGCACCTTCCAGCAGGCCACAGTGATGTGGGACTCCTGAGAAGAAGGTGCTGAGGTCCTGAGCGGCCATGAGGAAGAGGGTCTGCACGTGGGTGCTGATGTGAGCCTTTTCCAGGACCTTCAGGGTGGTGATACCAGGGCTGAGCAAGGTGGGGTAGTAGACAGACTGCAGAAATCTGAAAAATCTGGATGGTGTTCTCATCCCAGTGGTCGTCCCAGCCATATTTCCCCAAGATGATTTGATTTCTGCTCTCTCAGAAGAGCAGAAATCCGTGGGTAGTCACCACCGCCAGGACACTGCTGCAGAGCAGGGGACTGCCACTGTGCACCCTGCTGGCGCTCTCGTAGAAGGCCACCTGCCATGGCCGGCCATTCCCTGGGTGTTTGGAGCAGAGGTACCCTTAATTTTGCCACAGACTATGAAGAAGGCAGCAGCTCAGTAATTTTAAATCAGACCTTCTTGTCCAAAGAAAAATTTGTCACTTGATGAGGAGAGCACAGGTCTGGAAAGTGGTCTCCATGACTATGATGACCATCTAATCCGCGTTACTTTTCTCTTTAAATATTAATCAACCGCTTTGGCGTGGCTGTTCTAGCAGTTTGCTCAGTTTGTTTTTGTTTTTGTTTGTTTCGCTTCAGTTGTTGATAGTTGGGAGTTTGTTGTCATTTTACTGTTCATAGTTTTGATCATCTTCTTTTTCTTAGATAAGTCCCTTTAAAATTTCATTTAATAAGGGCTTGGTGATGATGAACTCCTTTAACTTTATCTGGGAAGCAGTTTATCTGCCCTTCCATTCTAAATGATAGCTTTGCCAGATAGAGTCATCTCGGATGTAGGTCCTTGCCTTTCATGACCCTGAATACTTCTTTCCAGCCCCTCCTTGCCTGTAAGGTTTCTTTGGAGAAATCAGCTGATAGTCTGATGGGAACTCCTTTGTAGGTAACTGTCTCCTTTCCTCTTGCTGCTTTTCAGAGTCTCTCCTTATCTTTAATCTTGGGTAATGTAACTATGACATGTCTTGGGGTGTGCTTCCTTGGGTCCAGTTTCTTTGGGACTCTCTGAGCTTCCTGGACTTCCTGGCAGTCTATTTCCTTTGCCAGAGTGGGGAAGTTCTTCATTATTTTTCAAATAAGTTTTCCATTTCTTACTCTTCCTCTTCTCTTTATGGTACCCCTATGATTTGGATGTTGGAGCATTTAAATTGTCCCAAAGGCTCCTAATTCTCCCCTCATTTTTTTTGAATTCTTGTTTCTTCATTCTGTTCTGGTTGAATGTTTATTTCTTCTTTCTGCTCCAAATCACTGATTTGAGTCCCGGTTTCCTTCTCTTCTCTGTCGATACCCTATGTATTTTTATTTATTTCACTTTGCATAGTCTTCACTTTTTCCTCCATTTTTCATGTCCTCCACCATTTCTGTGAGCACCCTGATTACCAGTGTTTGAACTCTGCCTCTATTATATTGGCTATCTCTTAATCATTTAGTTCTGCTTTTGGCGCTTTGATCTGTTCTTTTGTTTGGGCCTTTTTTTTTTTTTTTTTGTCTCAGCATGCCTGTTATATTGTGAGGGGCGGAGCCTCATGTATTCATCAAGGAGGGGCAACCCATGTCACTGCCTTGTGGCGCTGTATGTGGGGGAGGGGTCCGAGAGGAAACAATGCCGCTTGGGTGGCTCTTGGCTGCCTCTCAGTCACTTATGCTGCTACCCACAAGCATATTGAGACCTTCTGGTGCTGATTCCCAGGTGGGTGGGTTTATGTACATTCTCGGATGCTCTCGGTCTCTCAAGCAAACTCTTCTGTGAGACTGGCAGTTTCTCCTGCTGCTGCAAACTCCGCACGTTGTTACTGGTAGAAGTTTGGAGGCTTCTTTTTCCCGCGTTGGAACCCTGGGTTGTGCGGTCTCACGCACTCCCCATTTGTTCCTCCCCGGTTCATCTGCATGCAAATGTGGGACTGCCCGGTCTGCCAGCCACTGCTTTGCCACACATCCCCTCCACCTTGGCTTCCTGTCTCTGGCCCTCGTATCAGTCTGGATGAATGTTTCTTCTTTAACTCCTTGGTTGTAAGACTTCCGTACAGTTCAATTTTCTGGCAGTTCTGGTTAGTGTTTGTTTTTAAATTTGTTGTCCTTCTTTTTGTTGTGCAAGGAGACAAAGTGTATCCACCTATGCCTCCATCTTGGCCAGAAGTCTCTTAAGAAATTCTTTTTAAAAGTTCTATATTTTTGCTTTGTTTTCACACAAAAGTAATGTTCTTAAATAGAAATTTAAGCAGGTGAGCACAAAAATGGCAGTATTATATATAATTTATGCCAGTATGTCAATTAAAACACAAATTGGAACCTATTATAGAAGCCAAAAAATGAGGTTTATGATAGACATTTTTAAATAGTAAGTTAAAACAGCATCATGAAATCAGTGTACTCCTAAATGAAAAAGAAATGTGTTACTGATTTTAAAAGGTATTGGTATTGAATTATGGGTATGTACACATTTGGTTTTTTATGAACAATGAAAAGATTGTATTTGTAATTTCTACTTGAATTTATAGTTACTTTCCTAAAGTTTTCTCTCTCCTATTTTTTACTAAATTTTTATCTGATACATATCGATTTGCTTTTCTTTTTTAATAATGAACATCCTTCCCAAGCCACAACTAAGCAGAAAAGAAGAATGCTCTGTTATGTTGCAAGAGCACTCATCAATCTGATCTAGCCCAACATGAATGGTGTGTCTCTCTGACCAAGAAAAACATGGCCTTGGAAATGTCTAAAAAAAATTCTAAAAGTGGAACTAGTATACTTGGTAGCTTCTTCACCTTGGTGTAAAGTTGAGCTTCTTATGCAAGTATTCATTCTACGAGTGCGTTACGTTCTGAGGCTGCACATAGAAGTAAAAGTCATCCGAATTGGGAGACCTTCACTAATTCACTGACACCAATCCCCAAATGACTCTGTGATTTCTGTAAGCATGGGCTCTCTTTGATTTGGGGACATCCGATAATACTATGCATATCACTTGCAAACAGAAATCAAATTCGTTTAAAACATATACAAAGTTTTTGATAGATAAACACCTGGCAAAATTAGACTGGTGAACAATCTGACTAAGGAAAATGGAAAGAATGATAGGAAGAAAGAAAAATGGTGATTAAAAAAGGCTTAAAAGAGATTAAAAGGACAACTGATCTTCAGGAAAAATGACTCTATGATTGCAATATACAGTCAAACATGAAATGTAGAAGATAATCTGTTTTCACATTCTTCTGTCTGAAAAATTATATCAATAAAAGTGAAGTCTTGATTCATTCTCAGTAATACTAGGGCAGCATATATAACTTATTGCATAATACATAGTTCATTTTTTTAAAAAGATGATAACATAATCGAATTTATTTCTTTGACTATTTAACATGATATTTGGGCCTTTTTTAAGTGGTCTTTTTTAAGATGTCATTTTTTCATATGCTAAAAAGACCATGAGTACATTATTTTCTAGTATAACCCTTAATTAAACATAAATTCCCTTTGAGAAAGGAAGAGAGGCTGGAGATTGAGTTGAACACCAATGGCCAATAATTTAATCCATCATCCTACTTTAATGAAACCTCCGTAAAAACCTCAAAAGTGGGGGTACACAGAGCTCCTGGGCTGGTGAGCACATGCAGCTGCTGAGAGGGTACCTCGCCCAGGGGGAGGCCGGAAGCTCCGGCCCCTTTCCCACTTCTTCCCTATGCATCTCATCTACTACGCTGTTACCAAACTGTATCCTTTACAAAAACCAGTCCAGTAAGTCTACTTTCCCTGAGTACTGTGAGCTGTCCTACTAATTATTAAACCTGAGGAGGGGATCAGTGAATCCCAAAATTTAGCTGGTCAGTCAGAAGTTTGGGAGACCTGGGGCTTGTGATTATATCTGAAGAGGAGGTGTCCTGTGGGACTGAGCCCTCAACTTGTGGGGTCTGACACTCACTCCAAGTAGTTCACATCAGAATTGAATTGACTCACTGGACACCCAACTGATGGCCAGGTAGTAAGAGAATTGGTAGTCAGTGAGGAAAAAGCCCACTTTTGTCAGAAGCATTGAGAGAATTGAGAAAGTGTTTCCCTTTAATTACAAAAATAGTTTTGAATTCACAGACTTCTGAATGGGTCCTAGGGACTCCCAGGCTTTTTGGAACATATTGTGAAAATCTTCACTCTATTACAATAGCAGACTTCACTGTTTCGCAAAATGATATGGAGCAATGGTTATACAGAGACAAAGGTGGAACCTTTTCTAACAAGGAGAAACAGGGTGTTTGGAGAAGCTCGCAAATGGGACAGCCACACCCTTTCTGAGTTTATACAATAGGTAAATAGAACCCTGCACATTTGCAAAGCCCATTCAGAATCAATTAAGTCTATAAAAGAGCAGAATTCCATTTCTGATAAAGCAGCAATGGAAAAGAACGGTGGCAGGGGCAGGGGAAGAGAAATTAATTCATGTGATCAATATTTTGTAAGCAATAGAAAGACCGTGGTCCCTGCTAAATTTTCGGTCTTTTTCACTATGCTACCTACTCTTTGAAAGCAGGAAATGCTTTTCATTTATTTCTTAATTCCTTGGTCAAATGCAATGATTAGTGTATAGTCGAGATTCAATAAATGCCAAATAAATAAATGAACAAACAAGTTAAATGTACATGTGGCCATTGAACATTTGCTTGAATTCGGGATAGGCAAAACAGGAATTGATAGTTAAACTGCAAAACAGAGTTGATATCTAAAAAGGGACCAGAGAAAAAGGTGTGAGAAAATTCACAGTACTTGGGAATTTCTCCTTTAATTCCTCTTTGTAGTTCTTCTTACCCCACCCCCAATACAGCTTTTCTCCTTTACCTAAAGCTGTCTGCTTTTATCAATTTTGCTAATGGATTTATGCAAATATATATATTTGAAAAAATATATATATTCATATTTGGAAAGCACACATAGGTGTCATTTAAGTACTGAACTCCTCTAAAGTTCAAACCTGCACTCACGCGGATACATGAATTGCTGGTTATAACGAGGAAAAGAATTACTTAGTAATTGAAAACTTTGGACTGCACCCTGAGTTTGCATCTGATTTTGCCATTTGCGGACTGTATAAATTTGGTTAATTATCCTCTCAGATCACTTACTTCACAAGTAAAGTCGAATTAACAGTCTAGATTCTATTTACCTTAGAATTTTATGAAGAGGAAATTGTAAAGATTACGAGGTAAATGATGAAGCCCTAAGCAAACTGAAAGCATTTTTATCTTTCGCACTACCTAGTGGGGACAGTTTCGTGCCCTTCTTGAGCCACGCAACAGGTGATAGGAGATCAGAGTCACACAGACTGCATCTGCCTTCCCACTTGGCCTAAGCAGAATAAAGTTCCATCACTCTCAAGGCAGAGGGCCTCTTTTTTTTGGGGATTTGACTCTACCTTCTCTCTCCTACTCTGCCCTGCCATCCAGTATTACCATGACTGAAAAGGTGAGAAAGAAGTCAGGTGAGTCCCTCCACGTGAGGGGAGGGTTCAGTAAAGGAGCAGAGAGAAGAGAGTTTCTCCGGCAGCACCCCTCATCCCACCGCAGCCACACACGCAGAGGCCCCTCCCTCAGACCTCTGCGTTGCCGGTTGGTGGCTACTCTGTCACCGCAGGCAAAGGTAGGAATAGGGGAAAGGAAAGAAGAAGCAGCAACTTCCTCCTTTATATGTTTCATCCCATCTCATTTTAAGCAATAGGTAGAAAATAAGCATGGGAAAAGTATACCTTGAGCAAAAGGCTCATACGGGTACCCAAACATAAAAATATTTAACATGGTTTGTAAACATCAAGAGAGCAGAGCAGTCAGATACTTTTCTAAACTAGCTATGAATAGCCATATGCTATTAAATGATCATTCCCTAAATAACACTGATTTTATAGCACAATAATATTGTTTGAAACAATAAAAATATCTAGCTATTCCCAAATCAGCTCTGATGCAATTAAATGGAAAGGCATTTTATTTTACTTCCTGAGAGTTGGCATTTATTCAAAACAAAAGTAACATAATCCCTCTTAAATTGCTACTCTTTCAAAAATGAAAGAAATTTAACCTGATCATGCAAATGATTGCATTCTAAATTCAACATAATAAATTAATGTAGATAAATACATTCTCTAACACAAGTTGAAAGCATGGTTTAAACTTTTCTTAACCACTAAAACTTTTGTCGAGCTGACATGATCTTAGTGGTGAAACTGATGAAATCTCTGGTTTGACATGTAATACAAAGGAGAAAAGGTAGTGATGCAAACCAGGAACCTGTACCTATTACCCCAAATTCCATTTCCTAGCAGGGACCTGCATTTAAGCGCTGCTAGATGTCTGTGCAAGAAGTGTGTCAGCTCAAAAGAAATTCGAAAACAAAAACAAAGCTTCAGTTTTTCAGATGCTGAACAGCAAATTGTGATCTGCAAATACTTTGTTAATAGTTAATGTATTAGCTTAACCATGATATTGTTTGAATCCCTTTGACAATACTAAGCTTTGAAAACAAAAGTCAGTTACTTTTTGATTACCATTAGGAGACTATAAATTGAATTATTTCTAGGTTAACAATTACACTTTACATACCCTCATTAAAACTTACATTTCCTATAATAAAGGGCGAGCATATCTTAACAGAATCTTTAAAGAATGCTGTGCAGTCAGCAAGCATTTACTGTGTGTACAAGTAATCTAAACAGAATAACTACAGACATTCTCATTGGAAGCCATAGAGTTCTCCTTCATTAGATCCAGATCCCAAGAAATCACTGCTCTTATACTAACAAGCTGAAGAAGCTACAAATTTATAGTGTGTCTCTCTTTTTTATTTAACTCATCACAAAATGGAGCACACAAAGAAACTTGGATTGGATGAACAAAATTCCAGTAAGAAACTTTTCCTATGGGAGAAAAGACCTGAGGTTATTGCCATCCCTAGAAAAATGGCAGGATGATGTGGTAAGCCACCAAACCATTAATAAGCATTTAATGGCAAAGAACGACTAAGCATGACATAAAAACTTGAAGGAGATACAGACACAATACAGGACTGCACCCACCTGTAAACTTTTCTCCCTAAATTCCCTGAGTGTTCAAGTGTCTATTCTACTGACTGGGGCAGGCAAAGGAACAAGATCAGAATGACTGTAGGCTTCTTCTCAGAGAAAGTTTGAGTCAGAGGACAACAGAGCAACATAGAGTACACTGAAGAAAATAACCAGCAACATAGATTTCTGTATCTAGCAAAAGTATCTGTAAAAAAATACTGGCCTGATTTAGAAAAACAAAAGCTGAAAAAATGTGTTGCCAGCAGACCTTTGCTAAGGGAAGTATTAAAGGCAGTTCTTGAAGCTGAAGGAAAATGCTGCCAGATGGAAACTTGGATCCATAAAAAATAGACAAGTTCTAGAAATGGTAAATATATGAATAAATATGAAAGACATTTTGTGTTATTAACTTTTCTCTTTAAAAGATAATTAAGGAGTGAACAAAAAATTCACTAAAAACTTTGAAAATGATGCTCAAACATGAAAATGTTCAACCTCACACAAATTAGAGAAATTGAAATAAAAACAACTCTAAGCTATCATTCCTCATCTGTCAGACTGGCAAAGTTAGATGGCAAGACAGCACATTCTCTTGGCAGTGCTCTGGGGAAACAGACACTTACACACTCTTCATGAGAAATAAAATCATAATATCCCTTCTGGAAAGAAATTTGATAATATTTAACAAAAGTACATATGCACTTGCATTTTGACTCAGCAATCTCAGTTCTAGGGATTACCCTGTAGATACTCCTTCAACAATATGAAAATATATATGCGCAAGGCTATTTATTGCAACAATGTTTATATTTGTGAAGTACAGGAAGTAAGCCAAATGCTCATATGTAGGAAAGTGGTTGGATAAATGATGATACATAATGGAATACTATGCAGCTATAAAAGAATGCAAAAAAAAAGTCTTCTAAAATTATTTAGACTTATTTCCAGGATACATTGTTAAGTGAGAAAAGCAAAGTGCAAAGGAATATCTGTAGCATTTTATATTTCATATAAGAAAGAAGGTAATACTAGGATGGTTATAATTTAAAAAATGAAAGATAATAACAAATTGGCAAGAATGTGGAGAAACTGGAGCCCCTGCACACTGTTGATGAGAATGTGAAATGGTGCAGCCGCTTTGGAAAAACAGCCCGGCAACTTCTCAAGTGGTTAAACATAAGGTCACAAAATGACCCAGCATCTCTACTTCTTGTCACGTATCCAAGAGAAATTCAAACATATGTCCACACAAAACTTGTACACAAATATTCATAGCGACATTTTTTCTAATAGCCTAAAAGTAGAAACAACTCAAATACCCATTAACTGATGAGTAGATAAATAAAATGTGATATATCTATACAATGGAATATTATTCAGCCACAAATAGAAATGAAGTACTAACCTATTATAATATGGATGAAATTTGAAAATATTATGCTAAGTGCAAAATGCTAATTATCTAAGACCACAGAGATTAGTGGTTATCTAGGCCTGGGAGTGTGGAAGGATGAAGAATGACTGATTGTGGGTACAGGGTTTCTTTTGAAGGTGATAAAAATGTTCTAAAATTGGTTGTGGTAATGATCACAGAACTCTATGAACATGCTAAAAAAAAAAGTATACTTTAAATGAGTGAATTTTATGGTATGTGAATTATGTTTCGATAAAGTTGTTATATTAATACAAAAAATAAAGGAATATAAGAAAATATACATGTATTTGCTCATTTATGAAAAATAAATATAGAAAGGATAAATCAGAACATAAAGAGATTCATTATCTATAGAGAGTAGGTAGAAAAGAGTGGAAAGAAGAGAGAAATTGATAAGGGGTATTGGGAAAAAAGAGGAAAGAACATTTTCTAATAATTGATAGACTGATTGATGTTATACTGGATGAAAATATGATGTTATTGCCTATAGGCTTATTATGCCTTGATTTGAAACATATATGTTTTATTTTATTGATAATTACCCTAGTGATAATTTTTATATCTTTCAAAAACATTTTAGCTTAAATTCCTCTAATTATCAAATCATTAATGAATGAATATTCCCATATGTAAGAGAAGAACACTTCTAAGTTACATTAACCCAGGTTTTAATATTTTGTGCTTTTGAAACCAGTAGTTAGTAAAACTTAATCAATATATTGACACTCACTGGCAAACAAACTGGCATGAATACAAGGAAAGAAATGAAATGCTGATTTGATGTAAGGGGACAATATGTGGAAGAAATGGAAACTTATTGCTTAAAATGAAATCTGCTTGAGAAGTATTGCATTGTTGTTCCCTCCGGTTTAACTAAGGGTATGTGGAGGGTGCACATTACTTTTCTTCTAACCTACGGGCACCAGTAGAGTGACGCAGTTCAATATTCAAAAAGCAGATTTGGGGGGAGGAGGGAAAGGCTCAAGTTAACTTAACAAATTCTGTTTATTCAAGGCACATTCTAAGTTTCATTTTCAGCTCAGACTCGAGAAACTGACTTAGTTAATTGGGACAATTAAGAATCACCGAGGGTATAATTGCCCCTTTCATTTCGCTTTGTAGGTAAGAGAGTGATTTATCTCAGAAAACAAGAGCCTAGGGGCCAGCAAAGAAAGGGAATAAGAACATTTTGGTTTCAGAGGAATATCTGGAAAGCTCTTTTGTAATCAACTCAAGAAATGATATGCCTTCAGCTTCTCTCCAGGACAATCGAAATTATGGAATGTCTGAAACTGGTTGCTCTAAACATCTTACCACCTATGGTCTGCTTTGGCTAAGCAAAGAGCCTGTTAGCCATCTGCAGGAGCTGCTACCTTTGGTCAGCACTGAAAAGGTGCCCACAGGCATGCACGCACTTAGACTCACCAGAATGAATGAAAAAACTACTCTTAAGACTGCAGTAATTACAAAGTTGATATACCATGACACAAGCCATTTGGATTTTTGAAAACATGAATTTTAAATCTTGTATTTATGATTCTAATATTGGAACATATCATATTTTATTATTATTTAAATAGCTAGAGCCCCTTAAATTTTCACAAGCTGGCTGACCATATGAATCTGGAAAAGATGAGCAATCCATCACAGAATTAGCCTTCCTTTGTATTTGTTGTGTCTAGCTAACATCAAAGTAAAAAATTTCGTCGGATGCTCCACTGTTTTGTCTACCGAAGGCCACCCATCTGACTACAAAATCTGCCCATATCACACTGTCCTTCTTAAAAGGAGTATTTGGCTAGATAAGAATGAAATATTATTTTTATCTTGCATTTTGAAAACATTGGAATGCCTTCACATTTTTTCTTCTGGTATCAATCTCAATTTCATTTCAGAAAATTATGAACCATAAAACAAGTTTGATAAGATTTGACTCTGGGTTTGATAGACCATATTAAAAAAATTTAAGTATAAAACAAAAATGATATTTTCCTATGACCACTTTGGGTGTTTCATTCAAGCTATAAATTTAAAAAATGGACATAAGAATTTAGTATAGGCTTATTCTGACTTGACCTGCCTAGCTCTGCCCTTGATCTGAGCAGAAATACGGGAGATAACTCTGTGTCAATGTATGAAAAATGGCACAAGATAAAAAGGGAAAGTTAGTCTTATATCAGCAGTGAAGACTGAGGAAGGGAAAGTGTGCAGTTGGAAAAGGCAAAGTTTCTGCAGTCCATTCCTCCTGCCAAGTCATCTGTCCCAGTGATAGGATACCTTCAAGTGAACACTTTGAAGGCCTACAGGCAAATTTCTTAGTCTGTTCATGACAACTGCTCATGTCCAGAGAAGATGGTATTTAAATTCCCAGATCTGTTTTCAGGAAATGTTTGATGCAGAAAATAAAGTTTGCTATTAAACCTAGATCAGTCTGTCATAATTTTGCTTTAAGCATCATGTTGAATTTAACAATAACTAAAAATGTGTTAGTTATTCCTGTAGGCACATGTCACCTTTACAGCTATTCCATCCAAAAATATTAATATAGAACCACAAGATTAGTCGGCTGGCTCACTCTTTCCTCCTACCTCAAAGGAACACAGAGTTGATAATAACCAAGGTCTACCCTCTGCTATATAAAGTATATAGCCTCCAGAAAGTACAAGTTGATGTACAGTAACATCACAGCCCTTGTACAAGTCTAAAACGCTAGCCACTTATGTTTAAAAAAACAAGCATAGAGTAAATTTGTCTAAAAGTCTCAGCTAAAATCCATACATCACCAAAAATCAACTGTCTAGCCCTCAGTGATTAACACTGTAGCTCAGAATCATTTATCAGAGTATACAGTTTGCATTTTGAACCCAGAATAAATGAGATGCAATGGAGATGAAGAATGCTGCAGTGACAAACTCATATGAAAAAAGGTCATTGAGAAGGGGGTCACAGTGAGGATGGTGGCAAAACAGAGCATGTTTGGAGTGATTGTGCCAGTAATTGAAAGTGGAGGAGATAGGAAGAAGGGATTAAACCAAATACACCTTCACAGAATTGACTATTTTCTTAGCTCCAAGTAGATTTTCTTCTCTGAAGAAACTAAAAGTAACCTAAAATAAAATTATTCCTTTAATATTGTTTTAAATACTCCAAGTGAAGATGTTAGATTTTGGTGCCTCTTAGAGATTTATACCAGTTGGCTTTTAATTTCCTTTAAAGACAAAATTTAGTGATGATGATGTTTTTGGAAATTACTTAGACAAGCACTCATGTCATCTCATTCAAGGTTGTGGAAAATCAACTTATTTCTAATTTTCGGGTAATTAAAAAAATTTTTATTGTTGATTTTAGAGAGAAGGGAAGGGAGGGAGAAACAGAGGAAGAGAAACATCAGTTGGCTGCTTTCTGTACACACCCCGACTGGGGACCCAACCTGCAACCCAGGCATGTGCCCTAACCAGGAATCAAACGGTTTGTGGGCCCACACTCAAATCAACTGACCCACACTGGCCAGGCCAAAAATTTAAACTTTGTAGTAACCTGCCCTGATTTGAGTAGCTGGCTTTAAATTCTGTTAGGTTTTCAACTGCTTTTGAGACATGGGTAAAAGCAGCTTAAAATTCAAATAGATTGTTTATGTTATCAAAGCTCCAAAACAAAGATATTACCAAACAGCCTATTTAGACATAAGGACTCCAAGGATTATATTCCATTCTTAGTCTCCTGAAGGATAAGCCAAGTTATGACAATCGCTGATAGATGTAGCGCAGGAGCACAATCTTCCAATGGGATATCATCAGTTCCTAAGAATTCATCTTTTATTTCCACATAATTCTTCACTATTTTTATATATCTTTTACTGATATATGATATCCGCAATCTCCAACAAAATTTTCTTCATCCTTGTCATGGAAAATTAAATTGAGCTTGCCATTATAAAAGAGAAAACTTTTTTCTCTACCCATCTCAGATTCTCAGCTGGGCTTTGTGACAAAAGACAGATTAACAAAAGGAAAACAAAAAGAAGTTTATTAATAAGAGTATCTCACATATACATGGAAGATACTCAGGATAAGTGACTCAAAGGGGTGGCTAGAGCTTGGGTTTATATAGCATCTTCACAAAGGAACAATACATTTCTGGAGAAGTGACAAGACAAAAAAAAAAAGGACCTTGAGTCTCCAGGAAAGGCAAATATATGACAAACTAACTGGAGATAAAGTCTAGTTAGTAAAGTCGCCAAGCTGATAAATGTTGTCTCTAGTAATTAAGTTCTTTTTGGTAGAGATGGAGGGAATGACATATTTTGTAAATTTATTCCCTGTTTTTAGGCAAATAGAGGGCAGTGAATTTGTTTTTAATTACTTCTTCTCAATTGCTTTCAGCTCAAAATAATACTATGACAAAGTTGCTTATTTTGGGGTGGCAAATTCTGCTACCCTTCACATCTCAGAAATCTTTCGAATGATAAATTCATTGTGTAATCATCTATACAAAATTAAGGATGTGGGGAGAATAAGGATTTGTTGCATTCAATTATATTTTTTTCTTTTATCTCCTTAAGAGTAACTTTTGCCAACACTTTAGCAACTATAATTTCTGTCCTTTGAGATTTAAAATAATTTATTTTCAGTTGATGTTAAGTACCCTAAGAGAAGGGGAGCAACATCATTGAGCATCTACTATGGGTCAGACATCAAATTTGGCACTTAAACATTCATCTGAATTTTCACAATCACCCTGTGAGATAGCTTCTTGCCACCATTTTATAGGACAGGAAACTGAGGCTCAGAAAGGTTAAGTAGCTTGTTCAAGATCTTGGGTCTAGAAAATAGTAACCAGAGCTGTAACTCCAGATTTTTTGTACCTGATGCCTATGCTCTTTTTATTACATTGTCTAAATGAAGTGGAATTAGGTACATGGGTTCTGATAAAAATAATACAGTACGATATTTTTGAAGCATGGAATATAAGAGATAAATAAAATATTTTAATTGAGTAGTTTAGAAATACTAGGAAACAGAATGTTCAAGAGATAAAATATAAATCTGTAATTTTATTTCTCCTAGGACAAAATTTTAACATGTTTTCATAAACATAGAAATATGATTTGAAATATTCAGTTTTTAGCTGTGGAAATATGCTGGCTGGTCATTGCTGAACGATTTCTGCTTTCCTCCTGGATACTTACCTGGACTATAATTTGAAGCCACCATTGTATTTAGATGTGGCCAAATGAGTAAGAACATACCAATGGAATGTGCGTAAACACAACTGCCTCATTTCCAGGCAAGGGCCATAAATCATCCTGGGTGGTAGACCCTTAGAAGCCACATGTTTAAGATAAAAGTGTCTCCATGAACCTGGACCCACAAATAACTTCATGGAACAACTCAGAACAGTCACCACTGCTCTAACACCTCTTTATTTAAATAAGAAAGAGACATCCATTGTATGAATTAAAATGACTCTATGATCCCAGAGTAGTCCCAATTTAAACCACTTATCCCAGTATATTCATTAAAAGGTCCTACTTTCATTCTCAAAATGCTCTAGTTTGAATAATAAATATGATCTCTGTGGTTTTAAGCCACAGAGAATTACATATTATGACAAATAACATTACCTTAACTAAAACATGGGCTTATATTTATTTTATCCTGTTTGTTTGCTTTACAATATAATAGCTAAGTAGGCTATTTTTATATTAAACATTTAAATGCAAAGGCATACACAATAAATTGCAGTTTATTTGATTCATTATATATAAGACTCTTAACCCATTGTGCTAACGTCCACACATAATGACTACATGTGTGGATGGGAAGGAATGTATGTACAATTAACTTCCTGGCAAAAATAAGCCTAGGTTTAATGACTAGCATAGTAATACTCAATTAAATATGTATTGCTGATGTTATTATAATTATTTCTATTATTTTTATTCTATTATTTTGAATGAACTACTGATAAAAATATAAATCAATACAATCTTTTTGAAAAGTAATCTTGTAAAATGACTTAGTAAGTGTTCATTACCTATGTCTAAATAATCTCTTTTCTAAGAATCTGTCCCCTTAGGTTGAAAATGAGAGATCTACAATTCAAAACAAATTTATGCACAAGAGAGGTACTTATTAGTCTAAATAACTGAGAATTCATAGAATAAATTTGCTAGAGGCAATGCAGAATAAAGGGACCAATAAAGTTTGAAGGAGGCCTGTTTTTCTCTGCATCTCTTAATCCTTCCTCCCTCCTTCTGTGTGTTCACATTACTCAGTAGAGACATTCTATCCACAAGGCCAGGATGATGGCCCCCAAGAATCCAGATCACATCCTCACAGTTCAGCAATTCCAGGGTAATACATCTACCTTCTCTGAGAGTTCTAGCAACAGTCTCAGGGGAAAACTCCAGGTCACTGGATTTGCTGCCTATGATCATCTCTGAACCATGAGGATGGTTTATTCTGACTGGCCAACTTGATGTGGTTTAATGGAGCACTTTGATTGATCAGCTCGATATGGTTTCTACCATCATAGTAACGATGATTAGGAGAGGGGGGACATTAGGCTAAAAAGACCCGATACTATCACATTAAATGAAAAGAGTAGTTTATAAAAAGAAGCAAAGATGGGCAGACTGACAACTCAACAACATCCCACAAAATGAGAGATATACAACCAAAGATGCTTGTACAAACATGTCTATTATGCTATCACTTATGTTAGCAAAAATTTGTAACAATTTCCTATCCAGCAATAGGGGAATTGTATAATGATTAATGATACATCTGTAAGATTATACAGGCAATAAAATCATGGTTTTGATAAATATTTAATGATATAGGAAATATTAATGATATACTATTGTGATGGTTAATCTCACATGTTGACTGGACCACAGAGTGCCCAGATATTTGACCAATAACAATTCTGGGTGTGTCTGTAGGGGTGTTTCTGGATGAGAGTCACACTTGAATTAGTAGACTGAGTAAAACAGATTTCCCGCCCCAAGGTGAGTGGGCCTCAACCCATTGGAAGTCCTCAGTAGAACAAAAGGGTGAGGGAGGATGAAGGAGACTTTAATCTCCCTGCATGACTGTCTTCAAGTTGGGGCATCTGTCTTCTCCTGTCTTCAGACTCAGACTCAAACTGGAACTTTCTCCATCAGTTCTCAGTCTTCATGACTGTGTGAACTAATTCCTTGTAATAAATGAGGTTCTGGCTCTGTTTCTCTGGAGAACTCAGATTAATATCACTATTTTAGTGGAAAACTCAGAATTTAGAAATAATCTTTCAAAACATTTCACAAACTTGACATTTCATCCTTTGTTTCAATATGCTTGGCTTATTTTATATGAATAAAAATGATTATTATATTCCTCCTTATGATTCAAAAGCAGATACATCCACAGTTTTGTTTAAAGGCATTTTAAAAGATAAAATGTTAGATGGACTTTGTATAATAAAGGAAAGTTAAATGAGAAATTGTCTAGTTCTGCCAAAGAGACAATTAGAGAGGTGCTTCCTTCCTTTTACTATGGAAAAGTTGGATTGAAAAAAAAAACTGAGGTGAAAAATGGTGGAAATATGTTCAATATATTCTACAAGCATTTATTGTCCTGTCCTATGGATGGCACTGTGCTGGGCCCTGAGGGCACAGGAATGACAGTGACCTTGAGGAACACACTGTCTGTGTTTACCTTGAAAAAAGATATGTAGTTTAAATACACCACAGTAAAACCAATGATAACAATGTTTAAGGTTGTTAAGGAAGAACAGAGGGACTCAGGGTGCTCTAGAAGACTGGGTAATCTCTCCCAGAGGACGTAGTACCTGAACTGAGTCTTGAGTACTAGGTGAAGAGGGACAGAAAAGGGAATAAAGAATATTTCACGTAGAAGAAAAAGCATAAACAATGACACTGAGAAATAAAAATATCACATATTGTTTGAGGAGCTAATTAAGTATTCTTGGACTTCAGGTGTGAGCAAGAGTTGATATAAAAAGAAAAGTAGGATCCAGCTAAATGCTTACTTCGTATAATACACCAAAAAAAATAAATGTTATCTGGTAAATAATGGAGAATTGCTGATTGTGGTGGAGTAGCAGGTCTAGTTAATATTTATTTTAGATAGATCATTCTGGAAGCAGCATAGCTGGTAAATTTGAGAGGGGCAAATGAAGTTATTCGAATATAATGCCCCTGGGTTTTAGGTAGGCATCATGAGGGCATTACCAAGTAGTGACAGCAGGGTTGGAGACGAGATGACATAATTAAAATACACTTGGTGTATCACTAACATGTACAGGTTGATTTTTAATGAAGATGGTAGAGGAATGAGGTAAGTCAAAGAATGGTAAAAAATCAGAAAAGTACTTTACTAACTAGTTAATGGAGGAGCAGAATTTGGTTTGGGTATTAGGGTGAGGGAAGAAAGTAAGTTTAGTTTCAGGCATATCAAACTCAAGGAGTATATTACTTGAAGTTATTTAATATATTTGAAGTTCTAAGGAGAGGTTGGCTGAGATACAAATTTGTAAGCTGTCAGTACACAGATTTTAGTCGAATCTCTAAGAGTTCACGTGGAGAGGGCAGAGAGGAGTGGAAATAGTAAGAGCTCTGGTACACAGTGAAGTGTGAGAGCAGGAAAGAAAAAGAAATTGTCAGAGGTAAAAGGAGATACAGAAAAAAGTACTATAAGACTATCTAGAATACAGAGTTTCAAGAAATAGGTAGTGGCTATACTACTGTAGCCAAATAGCAGACTCTCCACTCAAAATCTGTGCTCCCCCTTCCTCGGTAGAAAGCTGTCACTGGCCACCTAGCCAGGACTATATTTCCCAGCCTAGAGTGAACTTTGGTGGTGCCACTTTACCAGTTTCCATCAAAAGGATGTGGCTGCCAAACGAATTGCAAAAGAGAGATACTATCTCTTTAAGAAAACACACTGGTAACTATACAGTGTCATTCCCAAGGGCTAAAGACCCCAAGGCCCTGGCTGATGGCATTACAACAATGGGGTGATAAGAGCCACAGTCCTTGAAATTCCACATGGAAGAAAGTCACCTTCAGCTAAAACATTCACATCAGACTAGGGTGTGAGCAAGAAATAAACTTCTGTTGGGTTCTGAAATTTGGGAGGAACAACTTGTTATTACAAATAGTGTTACTGTAAGGACAAGAAGAATGGAAAATTCCCCATTTAATTTGACCACTAAGAAATGACTGAGAACACAGGAACCGCTGGATAGTAACTACAGAGATGCAAACCCAAGGAAGGCTTTTGTTCTAATATTAGGACCAGAATTTAATCGTGTTTCACAGGCTAAGCAGAAGAATCTGCTTGAGACAGAATGAGTGCAGAACACGGAGGGAACCAGCCATGAAGCAAAGGTACTGGAAGAAATCCTAAGCCAGACCTTGATCAGAATGGCAGACGTTCTTTCTATGAATAGGTCTTTCTGTAATAGGATGAAGGAAGTGAGAACAGAGGACCAGATACAGAAGTAGGTAAGTCTGAGGGGTACTTTAAGATTCCGGTTAAATTATAACTACACTATTCATTCAACATGAAAGTTTTATATATTTTGGCAACCACATGCTTGTTATAATACTTTAAAATGTGCAAACCTCACAATAAAACACACTGGTATCTATACATTGTCATTCCCTAGCTAACATTACCGAAAAGGGAACCTTTCACATTTATTTTTCTTCAACCTGCTCATTCTTATTTAAGTCTCCTTTGAAGGTGATGTGTTAAGATAAAGATCCCTTCCTACAAAACTTTACCAAAGATCTAATATCAAATACTGTCCGTAGAAGAGGATTACATATGAAGAATAATTCTGTCTAGCTTTAAGATGCCTCTTTCTGACTGACAAGGCAATCTGATGACTTGTCTTGGTAGTTTGTAATATTTCTGGCTTACAGATATATTTAGCTCTATACAGCCCCACTGTAGACTGAATCTGAAATAATAAAAATAAACTGAAAATGTTCCCGACTGCTGGAAATGATTGAAATGAATGAGGAACTGGAGGACAGGAAATGACAGCAAAGGGGAAGAGGGAAAATCAGTGTTCGGGGTCTTTGTGATAGTTTCTGAAAGAATATTCTCATGTATTATTACATTTTCATTATTTGCTTTTAGACAGTTTATATAGAAACATGTTTATGTGATTGTTGTGAAACCTTCTTGATAAATGAGCAGGATTTAAGATCATGCAGAAACTTCATCTGTTCGGAAATGGCCTCAGTACCTTCTGAATTAGTTTTTCTTCTTGGATGAAACTTCCGGCAGTTTGCACAGGTTTTGAATCCCTCTCAGTTACTAGAAAAGTGTCATGTCAGATATGAAAATAAGCAAATCAATGAAATAAAGACAGTTTTTAACATCCCTCAAGTTAAAGCTTTCTCCCTGAAGCTCAGGTCTGATTCAGGCATGGAACCTTCAATAGCAAAGCATGGCGTGTACACCTTCCTCCTTCTCTCCTAACTCCAGCCCTCTGACCACCATCTTCCAACATCTAACCAAGGAGAAGAGGATCTTGGGGGAAAGAGAACACTCTTGGGGTGCAGATACAGTTGTGATATACCATTGGTTCATTCTAGACATGGGCCACTGTACAATCACCCCTTGCTTTCCTGGAGCACCCTTGTGATTTTTTTTTTTTTTTTTTTTAGGGTAGAGAAGAAAGCATACCCCTGTGCCATCTCTCTGAGATATATCATACTGCTCCTTCTACTGGTTTTAGGCTTCCCTCTCCCCTTCAGCCTGTGGGGCACTGGGTGATCCACCTCAATTATTTCTTCAGGAGGCCCCTCTGTTCTTCCAGGCAGTGTGCCTGAGCTACCTCTGAGCCCACAACCAAAATCACTCTTCCTTCTCCAGCACTTGGTAGAAGTGAAACTTCTCCTGAAGTAGTCATTTTTTCTCTTTGCTATCAGCC
>PVJD01004402.1:0-137641 GCA_004026545.1 Mormoops blainvillei
CTGCTTAAGATTCTATCTATATATCAATAATATTTATATTCAATATTCCTCCCTTTATAAAAGTAGAGATTTTTTTCTCACTTCTTCCATACTGCATGTTTTCTCAAGGACAGTTGGGGTCATGAAGCCCACTCTTGTAAAATTCTTCTAAATGTGAAGATTTAAATTCATTTGAAATGTCCAGAGAAGAATTTTCTCTATATATTCCAAATTTCTTATACATGCTGTTTTTATGATTTCCTCTTTGAATAAATTTCCTTAATAGGAAAAGTAAAATAAAATCAGATTTAGGTAATATTATTTTTTTCATTAGATTATTTGTCCCTAGCAGTAAGCAATAATCAGAAACAAAAGGTCAACTTCATTTTATTTTCCCAATAAATGGGATATTAAAAAAAACATTTTAACCTAAACTCTGTTCATTTAGATGTATGTTTGTTGCGTTACCACTTACGGATAGATGGCACTTCAACAACGCTGAATATTTTACCTTTTCAATTTCTATTGGATTGTTTAAGAGGACTACATTTTCCCACCTCAATGGAATCTTTGATAATTGTGGGTTTTTTCTTGTGATGCCATAGCTTGTACAGTTTCCCACCCTGGAGTACAAGTTATCTTTTATTTAAATGGTGGAGGCTTCTTTCCTATAGTTCAAGATACATATCTAGTGAACATTTTCATCACTGATAATACAAGATAGTCATTTGTATGACAAAATTCATATCGATCTATCTTTGGTAGTCAAAATTAAGTGCCTAGTATATGTTTTCTGGTCTAACCTTCTGTGAGTGTGAGATTAAATTGTCACAAAGACAATTATAAAAATTGATAGGATTTCTAGTGAGTTCTCCATAATTAGTCTGTTTTGGATTTATGTCTACTTTGTAATCTGTTTAAGAAATAGTCATCTACATTACTTTTTTATATCCTGGAACATTTGTCAACTATTTTTATAAGAAATATTTTATTAATTTTATTTCCTTTGGATTCACTCAATATTTATCACTGTTTGTTTATAATCACTCTTTTGGAGGTAAATGCAAGATTAGAGTTCTTAATATTTGATGCCTTTCTTCCATTTTTCTATTTTCTTTAGATAAGTTAGATTTTCTCCTGCCATATCCAAGTGAAAATCTCCATCCTACAAATTTATGGTAATATCTGGATAACTACATATTTTTATGGCAAAATTTCAAATTCTCTCTCTCTCTCTCACCAGCACCAGAAATGTTTTCTTTTACTATTTTCTAAGTATTAAGAAATTAACCTTTCAGTCTTATTTCCCTCATCTGTACAAAGGAATGATAACATTGACCTCAAAAAATAGTTGTGAAAGCCAAAGCAATTTTGAGAAAGAACAAGGTTAAAGGTAACATGCTACCTGATATCAAACAGTACTATAAGACCATATTAATCAAAACAGCATTGTACTGGCATAAAAACAGACAAGTAGGTTAAGGGAACAGAAGAGAGAGCCCAGAAATAAACCTATGCCTACATGGTCAACGAATCAATGACAAAGAAGGTGAGAATATACAATGGAGTAAAGACAGTCTCTTCAGTGAAACTAGATTACTTTCTAATACCATACATAAGAATAAACTCAAAACAGATTAAAGAACTGAATGTAAGAATCTAAACCATAAAAATCCTAAAAGAAAAAGTTGGCAGTAAACTCTTTGACATTGCTCTTAGCAATATTTTTTTGGATATAACTCCTCAGGCAAAGGAAACAAACAAACAAACAAAAAATGGGATGACATCAAACTAAACAGTTTCGCACAGCAAAAGAACCTTCAACAAATCAGAAAGACAACCTAATGAATGGGAGAAGGTATTTGTCAATGAGACATCTGAAAAGGGATTAATATCCAAAATATGTAAGGAATTCATACAACTTAGTACCAAAATAACAAAAAATCTAATTTAAAAATAGGCAGAGTACCTAAACATACATTTCTCCAAAGAGGACGTACAGATGGCCAGTAGCCTTATGGAAAGATGCTCAACATCACCAATCATCAGGGAAATGCAAATCAAAACCACAGTGAGGTATTGCCTCACACCTGTCAGAATGGCTATTATCAATAAATCAATAACCAGCAAGTGTTGTCAAGGAGGTGGAGAAAACTTTCATGCACTGTTGATAGGACTGTAAATTGGTGCAGCCATTACGGAAAACAGTAGGGAGGTTCCTCAAAAAATAAAGATGAGAACTATCACCAAAAATTCTACTTCAAGGTAATTATTTAAAGAAACCCAAAACACTAATTTAAAATGATATATGCACTGCTATGTTTATTGTAGCATTATTTACAATAGTCAACATATAGAGGCAACTTAAGTATCCATCAAGAGACAAATGGATAAAGAAGATGTGGTACATATATACAACAAAATATTACTCAACCATGAAAAATAAAGGAATCTTACCATTTGAGGCTACATGGGTGGGCCTAGGGGGTATTATGCTAAGTGAAATAAGTCAAAGAGAGAAAGACAAAAGCCACATGATTTCACTTATATGTGCAATCTAAAAAAACAAAACAAAACAATAAATGAACAAATGAAACAGGAACAAAGTCATAGATACAAACAAATTGATGGTTGCCAGATGTGAGAAGCCTGGGTGAAAAAAGCAAAGAGATTAAGAGGTACAAATTGCCAGTCATAAAAACAGTCACGAGATGAAAAGTACAGCCCAGGGAATATAGTCAATAACAATTGTAATAACTGTATGGTGTCGGACGGATACTAGATTTAGCGGGGCGAGCACTTCATAAGGTACACAGATATTAATCACTGTGTTGTATACCTATGTTGAGACTAATAAAATATTGTATGTCAATGCTAATTCTAAATAAATTTAAAAAATAATAAAAACAAAATATTTATTTAGAAAAAATACGATAGTGAAGGTTAAATGAGACAATGTGGGTGAAGTGTTTAGTTTGACTCCCTTGACACACAAGAGACCTCCAAGAAGCATGGCTCCCTTCCCCACAAAGCTGAGGGTGAACAAAGTGCCCCTGTGATCTTTGGTGGTAGAAGAGTTTGCATCACAATGCTCAGCGGGGGAGGACTGATCACCTCCATTTCTGTGTAGTTCAGTTTTCTCTGAAACCCATGCTGATGAGGAATGTACGGTCATACACGTTTTTCTTTCATTTTAAGAATATAAAGTAATAAACCAAATTGGGGGGCATTCAGAAATATAAATATAAAAAATACAAATTCTGTGGGCCAGAAGACATTTTGAATGAATATTTAAAATTATTTGCAAAATTACATGAATGGTGATTTTATTTATCATCATTCACTGTATTTTATAAATATCTAGTATAATTGAATAAAACACACCAAATACTTTTTAACATTTTCCCAGTAAATATCATGTAAAAGCTATGACATTTCCAAACCTTTATCTCTCCACTTATATATTGGCTAAACACAGTAACATTTCTGAGAAGAATAAAGAAAACATACTATTTAGTCCCTTTAATAGTTGAAAGACTGACCAATATATTCAAAATGTTATTCTGAGTATATTTTATTTTGTATTATCAAATACTTATAATTTTTATATGATTTCTTATACAAAAATCAAATATTCTTAATTTTATGTTAGTGATTCTTACAGTTACAAAATTCTCTTCACATAGATGTGTGTGAAATAAAGACAACCCAATTTTTCACCGAAACTCAATACTACAAGTATAATCTGTGGAAAGACTGCTTTTCATTGAAGGATAGTTTTTCCCTCAATTAATCAGAAAATTTCTTGCTATCTCTTACTTTCTATGAAAATATAGATTACATTGATTGAAACAAATTATATGGACTGAAGGCTTAGTTAATAGTTAACCATAAAATGTTATTTTAAATAATTAGTTCATTTTACTGAACTTTAATAATATCTGGTGAATAAAACCAAATGTGTATTCATTCATTCACTCAATGAACACCCAGCACATACAGTATTATATTCCATTTGATTAATATTAATGATCTGTTTGAATGCTTTCTGTTATCGTTGTATAATACTATGTGAGAATTCATCTGAAAAGGATTTTTAACACTTTCCCCTCTCCCTTTCCATAAAATACTTTTAAATTTGTCTTATTATTTTTTCAAGTTACAAGAAATTCTTAAAATTCTCCTATTTCAATATTGACAATTCAGTTCATTTTTATATATTGGTCACATTTTGAACTGGTACCAATATTTAAATCTGATAATAATCAGAACACATATCATTTGGTAGGTAGTGATAATTTGTTTTATTTATCCCCAAGAGAGGCTTTAACACTTATCACTTCGAGGGCGCTGACACATTTAAGGCCTCTTTCACTCCATTTAACTGTTGCATCTGACTGGAGCAAGAATGATGGCAAAGATCTTGACCTTGAAACACTGGCTGAATTAAAGGATTCAGGTGGATGATGGAAGCTGCGGCTGGGTTTAAGTGAGGGCCAAACAATGTGGGGATGAATGCTGTAGGGGGCAGGGGCTGAAGTGCTATATGAGCCGGGTGGAAGGGGGCAGCAGTGACTAAATGCAGGGGACCACCCGCCATGAAAGTGGGGTGTGTAGGGATGATGGCTGGAGTCAGTGGTGAAAATGCAAACGGAGTAAAATGTGTCTGTGAAAGAGGATGTAGGTGAGCTATGGGGAAGTGATTACTTGGGGAGTTTATGGAAGCAGAAACAGCAAAATGCTGCAGGAAGGTGTGGTGGATGGTGGTGAAAGAAGCGTGCTGGTGAACTGGGACTGTCTGCACAGCTGATCCTGCAGAGAAGGCCGCAGGCCCTGCAGCAGGCAACACTCGCAGGTGCTTTGATAGGAGCTGTTTCTGCATATGCTGCTGGGCTTGTAGCTGAAGGAGCTTATATTTATCTATTTCATCAGGAGAAAAGGTTACTGGCTGTTGAATTAAAGGGGGGGAGAGAGATTTATGACACAATTCTAATTCATCTGCTACTTTGTCATGCTTCTGCATAATTCTATCACAGTAAGAGTCTATATTCCCTTCTCCATGATTTGTATGCATGCTTATATCCTGCAAGTTCGGGTTTACTTGGTCCTCTTTGGTCTCTGTTGAATCAGTAACACCAGTGTATCTATTGGATGGAAGAGCACCAGGGAAATCATTTGGCACTGGGTCACAGCTTTGAGTGAAAGGTTGGACTTCACTGGTTAAAGGTTTTGATTGTTCTTTTGTTGTTGGGTTCTTTTTCATGTTTGGTGGTTGAGTCTCTGCTACTATGTGAATTATACCTTTAGAAAGGTGGTTATCACAATCAGTGTCTACTAAAACAGTAAAATTATTTGTCTGTGAACTGTTGAGTTTGTCTTTCTCAATAGTTCTTTGCATTGCACTGCCTCTTTCATTACTTCTTTTACTTGGCATTTGTATTTTTTCAGACAAAGGCAATGCCGGTCTGTTACAGCCTGGCGGTGTAAATTGAATGGTGTATTGGATTTGTGAATGGGCTTCTGGTTCATTTTTATGACTGTTTGAAGAGACCTCAGAATTAGTTGATTGTTCCTGACACTTCTTGGCTTGAACTCTTTCTAAAAGGCATCTGGCTGTCACGGAGGTCTTCCCTACTTCTGTAATGTTTAACTCTGTGGCTTCTGAAGGGTGGCTGTGACAGTTCCTTAGAAGGCAGCTGATAGTCCCGGAGTGACACGGCATGGGTTGTATGTTTCCCAGATCACAAACATGAGGGCTGTGCAAAGACTGTTGACTTCTTTCATTTTTATTTACGCAATACATTCTCTCTCTTGAGTAAGAGCCCAATCGGCTGTGCAGAGGTCCTTGGCAAGCAGGTGGTTTTCCACTATTCCCAGCACAGAAAACCTGTGAGCTAGTATCGCACTGGGTGACTCTCCTGGATTTTGGCCCTGGAGATTGTTGTTGATTGTTGCCCAGTTTATATCTTTCTTTGCAGTGACCATGTCTATGTTTGGAGTATTTTTTATTTTTAAACGATTCCCACAGTTTGCAGTTCCTGTCTCTCTGTGTTTCAGACTGCAGGCAGTCACTCTTCGCTACCTCACCAGACAAGCAGAGGCAGCTGTGTTTTCGGCGTTTCCTTTTGTGCCTTTTAGCTGAGTTGTGTTCGTTTTTACAGAAGTACAGCAAATTACCCCTGCCATTACCGCTGGATCTCTGACTTGAACAAGTGCTGGATGTTCTGTCAGGGGACGTGTCTGAAAGGCTGGAACATGTATCTAGAGACAACTTTGGAGGACTTCTCTTGTAACTTCGATTTCTACACCCAGGCACCCTGTTGGTCAGACTGATGGGGCTACTGTTCAAAATTACACTGAAGTCCTGCCCATGGTCACTCTGACCCCTTACTGGGTAAGGACTAGACTTCCAGGTGAATTGATTTCCATCTTCAAAATCTGAATGAGGATCACAGGGAATCAGTTTATGCTCTTTAGTCCGAGGGATGTAAGGAGTAAAGGACAGGCTCTCGTTCACATCACTTAGAACTACCCTTCGACAGCTTTGCCAATGGGTCCTTACAGGTTCTGTAAGTTCATTATCGCTATTGTTTCCTACACAATTCTTTAGAGAGATATCAAGGTAAGCAGGCACTTCAGGATTTTTCATTTCTAAATGACTTGCACTAAAATTGTGTTTACTCATGTTTGGCTCAGGATCACTGTATCCCAAATTATATTTTCTCTGGAAATTTTCCCAATCTGGGTTAGCTATCATCTTTGGTTTCAGAGATTGATTATCTTCTTGGATCCAATTTTGTTGGTCTTCGATTAAACCTGAGACTTGGCTCTCTGTTTTAGTCTTCACTTCTAAGGGCTCCTTAATCAACTTCGTTTTTAAGTGCTCTGGATCATGGCCATGCTTTGAATTCCGAGAAATCTTAAAATCAAAGTATAATGGGTTGCAGCCATAGGAGATACAGGGCTCCGTTTTGGTAAAGAGCAGAAGCTCTGTAGGCCACTGGAGAGTGGTGCGACCATCCTTGCTTTGCACGTGGAGATAGGGCAATGGCTTGGACTTCACATCACATGAACACGTTTCTCTTATGAGCCTGTGCACACTTTTGCTAACTCTTTCTGTTTCATCTAAGGATTTATCTCTCTTCTCCTTTCTGGAGTTGGAATTCTGATGCACTGGATCGTTTTGTTCACACGGTTCTAGTGATGGAAACTCATCCAGATGTTTAAATATCCTGGCATCACTGTGCTTGTAAATGTTCGGTAGGTTGGAGGAAGCAAATGCTTGGTACGTGTGATTAATGCAGTTTTCTGAGAGGTTCTTCAATGTGTTTCTAGTTTCTTTTTCTCTACTGGAAGGAGTAAGATCTGCATCTGAAAGATGCATGTTAGATTTTGAGAAAGAAGCATGAATGCCAACAGAATCTCGTAAGGTTTCAACAGAGTCAGTTTTGTCTCCCCAAATTTGAGAGCTTATGGGGATGTTATTGTGTAAGACACTCCCCAGATGGCTCGATGAGATGTCTATATCTTCTTCCTTAGTGAGGTGTGTACCCTCGTTTGCAAACCTGCGGCACTTGCATTTCTCCATGGTTCTTTTTGTTTTATAGATGGGTGACTTGTTACAGTCATGGGTTTCCTCTGTGTTTTCACTAAAAACTGATGCTGAAGATTCCAATTTTACATGTACTTTCTTGGAAAAAGAAAAGGATACTCCTGTCCGGTGATTTGCATTACTGAGATCTGAAGATGTTTGTGGCACCCGCTTGCCAAACAAATAAACTCTGTCTGTTTGTAACTGGTGTCGATTTGGCATGGCAGACCGCTGTTTATCGGAAATGCTCCTGGCGAGGTTCTTGCCTTTCAGAAGAAGGGCACTCTTCACGCAGGATGCTTTTCTGCCGTTCTTAACTGGGAAAATCCCTTGCTGGAGTTGCTTTTCTATGGCTACCCTGGGGGCTTTGTATGCTGGTCCATTTCCAGAAACACTGTAAATACAATAAATATTAAAATGATTAAGACATTAGATCTTATCCATATGTGAACATTTCATAGCGTTTCTCTGACGGGTCATCCTACTGCATGAACCCTGTTTACTGTAATATGACCATTTCACTGCTCTTATAACTCACTATATCTGTGTTTCAGAGTGGCCATTTCTAAATTGCATCATTTAAGTGTACACTTTTGAAATTAGCAAAAAGTAGTAGCAGGTGAATATTTTATGCTAGAGCTGCAAAAGAAAATAAAGTATTACATTTATGTCACAATATATATCTTGCACAACATATCAATTTTTGTAATATAGATTTAAAATTCTTCCACAGAGTTTTTCAATCAGTGCCTCCAGATTAAATAATAAACTAAATGGAGTTAAATCACTTCCAATGTATAGAAATATATCTTTAATTTGTTTATTTTATATAAACTCTAGCATTTTATAATTTTTATTTCCTCAGTTTTAAAATTTTTTCATGTTTACTTCCTTTTAAATTGGAGTGATTAGTTCTCTCTTCATGACTTCTCACTATTTTGACTAATTATAATAAATGTATAATAAAGTAACACACATTTACAAGTCATTTCAATATTCAATTATCTTGAAATCTTTTATTTTGTTTATTACTTGCCAAAATGTTTTCTATCTTTTGTGTATGTGTATGTATATTAATACACACACACTAATCTTTTAGTAGCTTTGAAAAGATTATTAATTTAACTGAGCTTAATTAGTAATTCAACCAGAAAATGGGAAACAAATATACATATAAAAGATGAAACTCTTTAGATTAAAACAATCTCTCTGAGGTTCTACCTATCAAGTCTCTACTACAAAACAAGGCCTTGGGGGGAAAAGGTAATGCAAATCCCATCAATTACCCAACTATTTTGAGCTGCCTTTTTTCCTTTCCTTTTTTTCTTTTCTTTTTCAACCTGCTTCAATATGTGCGTGAGTCTGTTTTCTATTTTAGAATTTTATTTCATTTTTATTCAGTCATTGATGCTGAAGTATATGATACTAAAACAACTGGCATCTTTTCCACATGCAGTTAAATTCTAATGGAGAGGAGTGATTTCTGAGCCCCTGGTCTGAGAAATTCTTATTCCCACCACTGATAACTATTTGGCCAATCAGCATAGAACTCTAGAGTCACAGTTCTTTGGTCCACTAAATTTCATGTACGTTGCTTCATTTTCTTTCCATGTTTAATATTGTGGGGATATATTAATCATCCTCCTTTTATTCATTTCCAAAGTGAATCTGCTTAAGCATTTGTATGACTTTATAATTTTTCATTTTCATTAATGTATTTTATTATATTTATTATATAGGCTGTATTTTGTTATACATATTGCATATAATAAGTCCTATATCTGTAACATTTTGCCAGACCATAGTTACAGATTGATTTCTTTTGGTTAATTTTTGCTAGTACTTTTGAGCACTTTCAATTCAACTTTATTCAGCTCAAACATTTCCTTTCATATTTCTCTGATTATTGCATCTTGCCTGTCCTCTTTTCTTGTCCTAGGATTTATACATTAAATTTATTGGCTCTCCTGATTATATGTTTTAGGTCTTATTATTTATTTCAGTACTCCATTGTCTTTAGTCTTTTTCTCTAGTTCAGAAAGAATTTCTTGTTTTTAATTCTATTTTACTGATTCAATTTTTTACAATGTCCAATCTGTTCTTTACTATGTCTATATAAATTTTAATTTGTAAAAAATAATTTCAGCCACCATTCATTCTTTAATAATTTTGGATTGTCTTCTCTTCATAAATTAATGGCTATAGGTTTAAAGTTATAGTGTTCCTTGTGGAATCTAAATTTAAATATTTTATAAAACTATATTGTTTTCCTTACAGTTCCTGTTCCATAATGAAAACGTTCCTCTTATTCACCACATTAATCTCCTGTTTTGACTCTTTTAAAAAATGTTCCTTAGAGAAGGTATTTACCCTATTTTTCACGAGGAATGAAGGAGACGTTCTAAGATGTACGGGTTATTGAATATTACTTTCAAACATAAAGGAAAACAGGAAGCATAAATGTTTACTTAACTATTGATCTTTTAAAGTGCCTGCAGCCTGGGAATGGAAGGATGAGGTGCAGAAACATCCGCAGCACTGAATTTTGCCTCAGTGCCAAATATATTCTGTTCCATATTTGTAGCCACTCTTTGGATTAAGTAGGGGCTATATTTCTATATTAAGTTACCTTCTCCAGGAACTTCATTCAGTCTGATATTATCTCCACTAAACTTAGCAGAAATTATTCCAAAAGCCTGGTGTATAAATATTATCATTCTACTCTTCCTGCTTCCATTATGATGCAGATATTTTACTATTTTTATATTCCCTCACTATATTTTTTCCTTAATAATATTTTTACTTATTATGCTGGTACTGTTTTGTGCATTTTCTTGCTTTGACTTATGTTAGTCTAAATGTTCTTTTCCATATTGCTGTTTTATTTTACCATTTATCTCTCTAATGTGCAAGCTTCTTCCTTTTATATACTTTTAAACATTTTAAAGCTCTTTGCTCTTATTGTTTTTGTATTATATTTTGCTTTTCTTGTCCTGAAGTTTTATGCTCACTGTACAAACCGATGTGCATTTATCATTATATTCTCTCACGTTTTCACATTTTATTATTATTAACTTTTTGTACCTTTTACTTTTGTGCTTTAAACTTTTGACCTCATTGTTTTATGAATTTGAATTTCCTAATCTAAATTTAATTTTTATTATTTTGGAAAATTCTAATTTATGTGATATTTTAAATAATATTATTTTAATACAAGTTTATACCTTATAATATAATTGAAGGTTTAATTGTTTTTAAAGGTTTTATTTATTTATTTTTAGAGAGAGGGGAAGGGAGGGAGAAAGAGAGAGAGAAAAACATCTGTGTGTAATTGCCTCTCACACGCCCACTACTGGGGACCTGTCCTGCAATCCAGGCATGTGCCCTGACTAGGAATTGAACCAGTGACTCTTTGGTTCGCAGGCCGGCACTCAATCCACTGAGCCACACCAGCCAGGGCAGAAGGTTTAATTTTCTTTTTATATCCTTATTTATGATTTCACTCCCTCGTCTAGAACTTCCTTCAGTTTCTGTCTGTGTTTAATTACTTTTATTTATAATAAAATGTGACTAAAGGTAGCCCTTTAATTCTTATTAAATAGTTCTGCAAAAATTTTAATTCATGGCAACTCAACACATGCATAATTTCATTCTCTCTTGTCCAAAAGTGTACCATCCAAACAGAAAATAAAACATATCAAAACAAGATGATTTCTTTACGATATAATTTCCTAATGTCCCACATTATTCAACTCTCATATAAGGACCTTCATATTCTCAGAATCAATGGTCCTACGATTTTTAAAATTTGCAATAATGTCTATATCTAGCTGCACTATACTTAGACTTACACATATAGAGTTTACAAACAATGTGATCTCCCTGCCTATAATAACTGGTCTTGCTGAGAAACCAAACCGGGTTGAACCACCCAAGAGAATGGCCAAAGTTGACTGCCTTTTATAAGACCCATTAACAGTTACTGCCATCATTTTAGAAATTACTCTGATTAAAATATTCTTATTACTAGTAAACTCAGCTCTCTTTTCATAGGGTCATGAAAGAATCTTCATGTTATCTATATCATCTCACTCAGAAGCTCTCATTATAAGAATAAAGAGACAAAGAAATTTATCCAGGAAAGGAGTAATACAGTTGATTTATTTTTTGTTTTATTTCTTACTTTCACTTGTCAATTATGCTGCCAAAATAAAATATTTAATAATTCTATTAAGTGAATTCCCTCAGGCCATGAGGCAGCTTAAGCAGAGAGAAAAGTTGTCTGGAAGGCAGATGGTGGGTAGTTAAAAAAAAAATTAATTCATTTTCCTAGTCTCAAATTCTGTAGCTGGAAAGCTGAACATCTATTGTTTTCCTAACAGTATGAGCAGGTGGGGATCTAGAAAGCTTGCCCACTCTATAGAGGATGTGCTTAGGTTTGTATTTGTTTAGTTAGTAAGAATTCCAGAGGGACAGCCAACCCCAATAGGGTGAATCTTTTCATTTGTTCTAATTTGGAAGACACTTAATAAGGAGCCCTGAAAACTTAGCACTTTTAAACAAAAGCACTGTTACTATTATTTTCATCATTATCAAGGCTCCTCCGATCCTTTGTATATTTATCCCAAAAGAAAGTATGGAATGAGTGAATCAAAATGTAGAAGTGCGGCTACTTTCATAATAAAGAAGTAACCAAAATTACGTTTATTAAGATTCCTTGGATTCTCTGTTGTGTGCCCTTCAAGGACCTATCTCAGAGGTGTCTCTCTCTATATAGTGAGCCTTGTTCTTTTCTTTTTTCCTTTTTAATAATCCGACTTATGGCTCTTCATAATTAATCACCCGGGAATTAACATCGAACTAGATTTTTCTCTTGCAAGTTACCATTATAACCATTAGATGTCTTTTCTAAGCTCTGTTTTGACAAGGACTGTCTAATATCTTATTTACAATGGTTTCGAATAACATATTTTAAGATCCTCAGTGTGTTTTAAAGAAAAAAAGCCCAGTACCAAATGTGTGTCTTATTTCGGTGACCTCATATGCATCTTTGTTTTAACCTTCACCTCTGGGCACATGGCTTTACAATCTTTGCTTTTCCTTCACTCCAAATTTCTCACTTTATTTTTAACACAATTATATTTGATGTAGCTCATAGCTTAAATTATCCTAAGATAACTGATGTATGAATACATACATATATGCAAGATTAATTCTAAAAATAAATATTTTTATAATCAAATCTGATGGTCTAATATTTTATGGTATTATAATTGAGTCATTCACTGCCAAGTTTATTGTATATTGCCTTTTAAATTGAATTTATTGAGGTGACAATGGTTAACAAAATTATATAGGTTTAAAGTGTACAATTCTATAAAACATCATCTGTGTATTATATTGTGTGTTCACCACCCAGTCAAGTCTCCTTGCATCACCATTTATCCCTCCTTTACCTGCTCCTACATCCCCCCCAACTCCTTTTCCCTCTGGTAATCACCATACTGTTGTCTCTGTCTATGAGGATTTTGCTTGTTTGTTTGTTTTTGCTTAATCTCTTCGCCTTTTTTCACCCAATCCCCTCACCCTCCCTCTCCTCTGACAGCTGTCAGTCTGTTTTCTGTATCTTTGAGTCTATTCCTATTTTGTTTGTTTGTTTATTTTGTTTACTAGATTCCACATATAAGTGAAATCATATGGTATTTTTCTTTCTTTGGCCTGTTTCACTTAACATGTATATTGATTTTCACTTAAAAAACAGAGGTTGAAATTCTGGCACAAATTCACAATTCACGAGGTTGCCGTCAACTACATTAATGAACCGCCTTGGTATCCTACATTATGGTTCATATGAACACAAGTCGAAATTTGCAAGTTTAATTGAATTTCAGGTAACAAGCTCATTACTTTGAAACATTCAGCTGCTCCGAACTATGTAAAGCTTTTATTTTTCAACTGTGAGAATATATTAGTGTATCCTTGATATAATTGTCAATTTAAATGGTAAATTTAATGATATATTATTTGTCCAGATAATGACAGTATCATTTATTCTAGATTCTGGTATATACAGGGAATGTAAAAAAGATTTTTTTCCTCCCCCCAAAAATGCATTGTTATTTATGGTTTTAAAAATTATTATACAAAACTTAATTACCTAAATGCTATATAGGTCCACTTGAATCAACTGAACACAATACATGCTAGTATATTAGAGTCATTCTTGGATCATTTCATTAAAGGGCACATTAAATTAATGATATTAGGAACAGAAAAAAATCAGATGCCAAAGTAATTAATTTATAAACCTTTAACTGTTAGGGACATTTGCCCTCAGACATAGCTGTTGACTAATTATAATTTGTTTATGCTGTTACAGTAAACCAAGTAAATTTATCATTGAAACTTCCTCCGAGGTTGAAAAGAGTTTTGAACATTCTGAGAAACCTCTAATTCTTACCATTCAGTCTGTTGCCTTAACTCAGCCAGCTGATGAAGTCGTTTAAGTGCTTTTTCTTGTTTCTTCTCATCTTTCCAGGACTTGGAAGCTACATTTCGAGCGAATTCCCGTTGCTTTAATTCTTTCAGTCTCTGTGGACAAAGAAGAAAAACAGAAAGAATGTTATAAATAAGTAATATAGTCTTTTCCTTCCACAATGCTCTCTATTAAATCTTGTCCTGTGTGCAGAGGTGACTTTCTGGATAGGGAGAGTAAAAGCACCTTCTCCCTCGATACTGTTCTCTGTTCCAAGATAAATTTAGTTGTCAGCTAGGTTATTTATCAAAGCTTGTCACAATCACTACAGAAACGTGCTGCAAAGCTGTACCCCAGTCCTCACTGGGACCACCCTGGCTACATAACCGCAATGATGTGTGTGCTGGTGAAAAATATAAATGGGAAAAAAATGGGCATTATACAAATGGGTATGAAGGAAGAGGAGATTATGGGATGTACTTTCTTCTACCCAATATTCCCAGCCCTCTCACTTGTAAAAGATACTCTTATTCATGAAAATCAATGCTGTTAAGTGCATGGGGTGAAATGAGCTTGTTTTACCAAAGAGCATCTGTTACTGTGAATAACTTAGTTCAAAGTTCTGAAGGCAATTCTCAACTCATTTTTTTCCTCTGGTGGAGATTTTTATCCAATGCAGATTTCTGTATTGTATCCAGGAGGACAAAAATGGGTAAGGGATTTAAATTCAGGATACAGGGTTGGTCTTGCTTGATTTAAATTAACATGCCCCATTTTAAATTAATCTTTTCTCTAAAAACAATTGGCTTACATGCAAAGTGGATTATAATCATTACCTGTCTGGATTTCTACTTCAGGATCTGCCACTAAGCACACGTAATGATACTGAGCAAATTGAGAAACAGCCACCAATGAGTATCTTGAAGTTTGGGGGTTACTCCTGAATTGGGAATGTATGTAAAGATCAGCCTCTCTGAATCCATACAAAGTGACTTCAAACTGCCTGAAATCTATATCCATTTAATTTGTTTCCAAAATCAACTATAAAAGATGTTTCCCAGGAATGGCAAAAACCACAGAGCTATTAAGTGAGGTGATAACATTGTAGTGGACTATTTCCCACCGACAGAGCAAGGGCCAAGACCTTTAACGATCTTCAGCTTCTCTAAAGAGAATGTGCTGATGGGAGGCGGTGGCCAGACGCTGCTTCTACGCTCAGTATCTGAAGAAGGAGGCAGAACAGTCTTTCAAAAAGAATATTCTGAACACAAAGAACAAGAGTTTCACAGAACTGGAAACAGCCACAGGGAGAACAGTGGAGTCAATATGAATTCAATTTTTGGCAAAAACTTCAGAGCATTTTAAAAAGTAGAAAAACTTCAAGGAATAAAATCATGGCTCTTATATTATCAGGGAAAAACAACAACAACAGTCAACACTTCTCTGGAGCTGATAAACAGGGAGCCGAGGTCTTAAGGGTAGCCTTGGTCAGAAGAAAGAGAGAGGCCTATAAAATCCCCATTTCAGTTTAGCTTCCTACTCACACTTCCTGAGCCTCCAAGTGTATCTAGTTCTTGGAGTACAGTCTTATTTTATGAACAATAACGATGACCTTTTGGAAAATTTCCTACACAATTTACAAGCCCACATAAAATGCAGTTCAACTGTGTCAAAGAGAAATGTCTACTTTGGTAAGGAGGAGAAGGCTTTTTTAAAACTCTCAGTTACTACTGAATATAAAATACTCTATATTATTTTAATTTAATATATGATATTATTAGCATGTAAAACCTGAATAGCCTATGAGAGGAAATTAATTCCTCACTCACAACATCTGATACGTGACTCACTGGAATCTTATCTGAAACTTTCAGGTATACCTGTTTCTTTCATTGGCCTCCCAGATTTTGGGACTGCACCTCTATCTCTGAGTTATAGACATGATTGAGAATTCTATCTCATTCATCCAACAATAAATATTCTTAACTTTTACTATGGAATGAAGAAATAGCAATTTAAAAAATCAATTCGGTTCCCTTCGAGGGCGACAGACAGGTGAACAGATACTTACATAATAGTGTTGACTTTCTTAATAGAGATGAACATCAGATACTTTGAAGCATACAGGAAAAGTTAAGACAGACCTGGGGGCGGGGGTTAAGATTTGTTGTGTTGAGGAAGTCAGCAAAGTTAAAATGCTTTCAAGAACTACACTGAAAACTAGAAGAAGGGATTTTGTTTAAAGACATCTAGCCATAGATTTGGTTGAGGAAATGCTGAGTGCTTAGGATTGCACAGAGGGGAAAAAACCAGAGATCTACAGCTAGATCCCCTTAACTTTCAGCATACTAACTCGTAGTGCATGTACGTGAGGAAATTACTCTAGGCCTAGAAAAGCACTAGCTGAAAAAATTACAAGTAAGAATGCCTAGCACTCACATATGGTCAGAAATAGTGCCATTTCTCACCAATAAAATTGGAAAAGCTCATGGACATTGAGTATAGAATTCAGGGAGGTCCTGCTTCAGTAGAGAATAATTAACCATAGATTGAGCACTACTTTGGATTTGCCTAACAAGTCATAAAAACAAGGAATGAATTTGATTCTAAGTAGCTTAGCTGTGTTTCAGAACCAAATTAAAAAATATTTATAGAAATACAAAAACAGTCAGCAAAAACAAGGAAAAATCAATGACATCTAATATCCAGTCAGAGATTATCAGGGATGTAAAGAATCAGGAAGACACGGCCAAAAATTAAGAAAAAAAAAAGTAGTAATCATCCAATTAAGACTAATGCAGAACTGATGCAAGTGTTAAAATTGGCAGAAAAGTAAGTTAAAACAGTCACAACTATATCCCATGTGTTTAAAATGTAGAGAAGAGATGGTGACCTATTGGAAAACATGTAATTAAAGTCTTTGAAAAAGGGGAAGCAGATTTTTATAGCTATAATGAGTGAAAATTTTTCAAATTTTCTGGAACCTCTACACCCACAGATCTCTCAACAAACCTCAAGCATCGGAAACATGAAGAAAACTACACCCAAATCTTTTAATAATCACATTTTTCAAAATCAGGAAAAAAAGTGAAAATTTTAAGAATACCTGGAAATGACATTATTTATGGAGAGAAAAATAAATAGTAAGATGGCAGAATAATTGGAATCACTGGAAACAGTTTAAGTGAGAATACACTGAAGTAACATTCTTAATTTTCAAAACAATATTTAAGACTAGTTAAAATAAAACTTTATACCCAGTGAAATATCATTTAAAAAAGAGAATGTGAAACAAAGACATCAGACATGGAAAGCTGAAAGAATTCAACAGTGACACATCCACATGTAAGAAACATTAAAGGACATTACTGGGCAACAAAGAAAATGATATCAGATTGAAATATATGTCTGTACAAAAGTGTGATGAACACCAGAAATGTTAACTACAGGATAAATAAGGCATATTTCTTATTATTTAAGTGTGTTAGGACTGTCTCAACAGAAACAATAGTAATGATCTTGGGTTTATAACAAATTTTTATGTAAAATGTTTGACAATGACAGCAAAAAGTTCAGGAGGGAAGAAATAACAGATAAATTTGAAAGGTCTTATTCTATGCATGAAATGGTACTTAAACAATTGGTAATTATAGATTAACTGAGATAAGTTAAAGAAGTATATTAGATATCTTATTACAACCATTGAAATAGTAAAACAAAGTGTTTAGCCAATAGAACAACAAAGAAGATAAAAGAAAATCATTATATTTAGTCAATCCAAAAGGTGGCAGAAAAAAGTAAAAAGCAAGGTAAAATACATTGGACAATTTTACAAGCGATAGCGAGAGAACTAAAATCTAAACATACAAATCAAATCAAATGTAAGCGGTCTAAATACTGGAATTAAAAGATAGAAAGGTCAATTTGGATTAAAAAAGCAAGTTCCACCTATATATTGACTACAAAAACAAACTTTAAAAATAAAGACAATGAATTAACAGAAAAGGATGTCAAAAGATTACAAATGTGGTACTTCTGGAAAAGGTTACACCAGGTGATCATGCCTATTATAAAAAGACCCTTCCTAGAGTTGCTATGCCTAATGAAAACAGAATTGTTAGACCCTGGACAGATAAGGAGAACTTCTACAGATCCAGAGGTCTCATTTTGCTAATCTAATATTTTAGCTTGGGTTTTCCAAGTGTCTACTTTTTTTTTGTTTTCCTGATCTGGCAAAAATACATTTATTTAAGCAGTGGCATGTACTATAATTATAAGTAAGTTTACTCAGTTTAAACAAAAAGTAAACCAGTTAGAAAAAAAAAATCAAAGTTCTTTGAGGATATATAGTAGATCAGCTCTTATTGAGAGCAACACAAGAGAAATATATTTCAATAAAAATTGAAATATCACACATTTACAAAGAATTTAGAGAATTTAGAGAGAGGAAGGAAGTGGTACCTAACAACAGGGGGAATGAAACAAAATGTCTCGTCTCCATTGGCACGTGGAAGGTAGACAACGCAGTGCAGGTTTCAAGAGAAGGGTTCTAAAATCAGTCATGCTGAATTTGTACCTTGTCCTTGTCACTCACTAGCTTTGAGACTGAGAAAGGTACTCAGTCTTCTCTAACTTTAGCTTACACATTTGTAATTTTATGAACTATTGGTATTAACCTTGTAGAGTTCTTAGAATTATTTGCGCTGGGGAAGGTAAACCACTGAGAACAGCCGCTGGTACACAGCGAACGCTCAGTGAGCAGGAGCTGTTACCACTTTTAGAGGGTAGGGAACAGTCAGATTTTATGGAACTTTGGGAAGTGGGGTGAAGCGCAGCTCTTTTTAACTGGCAACGGGAGCCATTAGGGTCACTTCATTCATATTCTTACTGAAAATAGAGGGTTTGATTGGTTTTCACCTGGATGATTTTACAAAACTGGTAAATGTAGTATTTTCTAAAGAAGAAAAAGGAAGCATATTGGATACATGACTCATCCTTGTCTGGAATAATTTATACTGTTTAATTGAACCATTTGTAATTTCTGTAAGTTTAAGATCGTATATCACTACTGAAGAAAATGATAAAATTTGGATTCAAGTATGATTTGTTATCAGGTTTTCTTTGCTAAATCTTATTTGAAGTTTGCCCTTGGGTATTAATAGTATACTATACAAAATGGATATCAGTCAGAAAAGAGAGTAGGCTAGTATTTCCTAGAGAGAAATAGGGACATCCAAGTCATGTCCTTGTATTTTTTAAAGGCATTTAAAAGAGAAATGGCAGAGCAGATGTTCTCCTGACCCTGAAGAGAGGCTACCATGCTCTTCGCCAAGATCAAAAGCAATGCAATAAAGGGTTGATACAGGGGTCAGGCTTTCACATGAATTTTATTCTCTCTCAGCGATAAATGAAAGATGGCTTGTGGAGATATATTTGCTAAAATGCATTTATGAAATACTTGGAATTTAATTTTTTTCTCAGGTTTATTTTAAAAGCACAAACAAAGTCATTTTTATTTCCCTACCCACCAACAAGAATGCTTGTCCCTTGCACTGCAAGTGGACTTCAGCTGTGAATAAGTAAATGAAGATGCAAATTGATCAGGTCAGTGAGTCTCTATGTGTTCCTGATATTCTTGCTTACCTCTCAGAACATGCATGTGAACATCTGCCCACCCCAGTGTCCACTCAATGTTCAAGGTCACTGAATCTGAACACACATGTGAAATGAATTTACTCAAGTGTAACTACTTTTCCTCTCTTAGGCAGAATAACCCCTTCCACCCTGCACTTTCATCCATAGATCCGAGGATACATTTGCAGGCATTAGGGTTTTTCTTTACGGTACAGCAAAACCCCAGTGCAAAAGGGCAAAATGATCAACCTTGTTTTAGAGATGAAGAAACAAATATATAGAAGATTAAATGACTTCATCTACACCAAAGGAGAGGAGAAGAAAAGAACTGTAAATTGAAACAGAGAGTCTCATATTTTTAAGAGTAAGGCAAAGTCAGAAAAATTTATGTAAAATTCTAGACATAATATTTTCAGCTTGTGAAATTTAAAGTATATCCAGTTTGGGATATAGTTCATTGTTTGGAAATGTTTTTCATCATTGATTTGGAAGACATGTATAGATCATTAACAATGATCTAGAATAGCAGAGGGTATAATTTAGACAATATGATCAGGGTTTGAGAATTAAATGATATAAAAAGTCTTTATTATTTCTTAGAAAAATCCTGTTTTGAAATAGGACCTTTCTAATTTTCTACTGTTTTGCACGTCATTATCTTTTATGTGATCTGGTAGCTATACAAACACAGATAATGAAATAAATTAAAGTATTGTTTCAAAGTCTCCCATCTTAGAAGCCATAGTTGGAACTACTAACCAGGATGACTTCACTGATGTGTTCCAGAACAAAAGCATCTGAGCATATTCCCTCTGTTGGAGTAACCTGCTCTAAGAGCCAATCATGGTACAGGCAAGCTGAGAATTAGTAAGAAGAAATGATACTCTTCCTCCACCCTCTTCTTCATAAGTGCTAAGCTCAATACTTTACAACCCAATCTGGAGAATGCTCCATACACAAGCCGACATATAAATTGCTGGACTCTAAATCTCATTGCTCAGGGCAGCCTGCTGTGCTGTGACAATCAGGACCTCGAGTGATTTTTGTCAGGCTCATTTGTGGACCCCTTAACCAGCTGAGTCTGATGTTTAGGAGAGATACAGTCCAGCCTGAAGACTCCACTGCCTCAGCACTGGTTTGGGGATATTTCTAGAGTCTACGACAATCTAGAAATGTGATTAATGTAAAAGACATTTCTTCATAACTCAACTAGCTTGGGACACCTCCATGGCTAAGGGTGGTGCATATATTCAGGTGCTTAAGGTATGTGTCTGAGCCACCGCTCCCAAGGCCCAAGTCCCCCTGAGAAGTCCTCAAATGGCAAATGGGCAGCTCTAGGGTTCCCATTACCTCTCAGAAGTTACCCAGACCCTTTCATCCTTTAGCTATTATGGTCAGGATTTAAGTCAGCTGCAATACCAGATACAAACCTTCATTTGGTTAAATTGCAAGGTTTCTTTTCTGCACCATGGCATAATCAAAGCTAAAATCTGCAGTGCCTTGGAAAGCCATATTATATCTGGTAAAAGTATAATAACTGATACTATATCAAAATCAGTATCTCTAATAACTACTGCTGTGAAATGATTAACAGTATTACAAAGGAAGTCCTTTGGTGATGAGTAAATGGGAATCACTGTTCAGACTGGGTTAACAGAAGTCAAAGGTCTTTTAATCTCTACCGTTTATGTTCACATGAGATAAGAACATATCTGCCACATTCGAACAACAGTAATTCCCATGAAGTGTATGCAGAGAGTATTTTCAGGTCTGGAGAAGTCCAGCATTTCTGGAATGATAATGAAAATTCATTAATTACAGACTTCAGGAAGACTCCCTGAATGAAGCCTAACTTTGCTAACAAATTAAGCCTTGACTATTCTCACTGAATAGATCCCACAGACCTATGAAGTGCACAGGTAATTTTTGGAACTCAACAGATCAAAACATCTCTTATTTCAAGTGTTGAACTGGCATTGTTCACAGAAAACAACATTAAACAGGTATGAGATTCATGGTCTTTGCTACGCTTTGCCTATCTTTTCAAAAAGGTGCTGCTGAACAAAGAATTAAGAGAAATACTGATAGTTAAGTCAAGAGTATCTGGATATTCCAATAATAAGGATCATCATATTTGAATGACACTAAAAGGACTCATTGATTTTCGATATAATCAAATAAAACTGATAAGTACCTTTTTAAAACACTTTTATTCTGTTTTTGCTTTTCAAAAGTAAAACTCCATTTATTATACACATTGTGGGAAACTTCTGTCACACATATCATTGCTAATTGCAAGAGCTTAGAAAACTGAGGTTTTAGTTGAGTATATGCTTGAGAAAAAATGGATTTTAGTCAAGGCTATGCAAGCATTTTCTTCCTTAAGTTGATTTTTTATTTCTTTATCTCCTTGAATAGACTGGACTTTTATTCATTTTTATAACAGAGTTTATTTTCAAGTATTTTATTTCCTAGACTTATTTTATTGTTTATTTACAAAAATATAATTAAAAACTTACTGTTTTTAACAATTGTTTTCTATAAGTTTACTTTAGTTATTTTCTCAATAATTACTGCCTCCTTAAAAAGGAAAAAGTTTGCTAGGAAAAGTATTATTTTAAGATTAAATTATTTGAACAAAACTTTATCAATATTCATGGCTATTTCTACTCAAAAATAGCTTTTCTTATGCTCTTTCTTTAGTGATTGCAAATTCTCCTTGGAAAAGTATTCCAAATGGATTTGTTTCTACTAAGATCAAATTTGTACTTTAATTTGAAGTGGAAAGATACTTTATAAATCTTAAATTTTGAAAACATTGACTCACATTTTTAAAAATTAGCCATTATCAAATTTTTCAGTAAAAAAATATCAGTTAAGCAGCATATAACATAAGTGTGTCTTTATGCAAATTTATAATGTTTGTATACAATTTGGCCAGGGTGTAAATGACTTAAAAATTTGATAAATGTTACTCACTATTTTAAAATTATTACTACAACAAAGAATATTTTTTAGTTATGCCTATACATTTTCTCACACTATATGCATAATTCCTAGTGTATTTTATATCTTCAAACATGTTTATTACATAAAACTTTTAAGTTGAAATACAGAAGCACTAAAGTGGTTTAGATTAATTTTGCCTTTTTAAAAATAAAACAACCTCATTTATAAGGAATATAATGCACTCATTAAAGAGCCTCATTTCTTCATTTTTCAAATTATGAACATCAGAATATTATATAATATAATACCCAGTAGTATTAGGTATACAAGGAAGCAGCTCATTCATTCACTCTTGGTGGAAGTATAAACTGATGCAATCCCTCCAGGGAGTAATCTGACAATAGCAATTATATTTCTATATGTATCATGCTCCTGACTCAGCAATTCCACTTCTGGAAATGTGTCCCTCAGATACAATTACACATCTGAACAAAAGCTATTCCTTGTAGTATTGATGGAATTAAGTTGATGGGGGCGGGGGGGAAACACCCCTGTCTAATTCTTGAGTCCTTGTTCTTAACCATGACTTAAATTGCTTGTGATAGCTTCTTTTGGAGAATGATAGCCAAGTTATAACCATGTCTATAAGCTGTATTATATTATATTTCTTTGTATATGTCTCTTCTTTACCCTCAGTACTGAAATTAGCTCAATTAAAATTTAAAAAGACTCTACTACATTACTTTTGCTGTTGTTGTTGCCTTAAGAAATATTTGAGTAAGAGAAAAATTCATCAAATTCGGTGTCTAAGGAATTAATAACCTCAAAATTTTACCTTCTCAAGACCAGTCACGTAATATAACAGTTTTAACACTTGAGATGAGGCTGTTTTAAGCAGCTAAAAGTTAAATTTCACAATTGTTGAGTTAAAGTAAAATCAAATAAGGATTGCAAGAGTTGGGTGGAGTAAGAACAGAGCGAGACACGGGCGAGGCGAAGGGTGGGACTCTCAGCCTCGGGGAATATGTCCTGGGCTTCTTCCCACTGCCTCCTTTGTGAGGTATTCCATCTGCTTTCACATTGAAACCTCTGATCAACATCATAGAGATACAACTGAAATGCAATAAGGTATTTTGTTAACATAATTATGCAATTAACTGAAATTTTTAATTCATAAAAACCATCATCTCTGATAAATGAATTGGTTATTGATTAGAGACAAATTATGGCTGGAGATAAAATCTACCTGGGTAACCCAGTTATCAACAGCTATTTAATGATGTTCTCTATGTACTCTTTGTTTCATTTAGCCTATTTTTAATGAAATTCTTCAATTGTTATTAACCATGGTAATTCAAAATTTGGACTCCAAATTATTAAATCTATTAAAAAGGGATACTTCAGAAGGCCACATATTTAATTATCCTAAAAAACCCCAAAACCATTGTTTGCTTTACAAATTATTAAAATAAACATGGAAATCACAAAAAGGTATGTTTCATTATTCAGGCATAAATAAATGGTTATGATTTTATAAGTAAATACATTCCATATGAACCTTCAAATAAATACTAGTGAGCTGGAAATATCTCCCTTTGAAAATTAATACCAAAAATAAGAAAAAATGTGACTATATAAGATAATATGCTGAGGCCCTGGTTGGTGGGGCTCAGTGGATTGAGTACCGGCCTGTGAACCAAATGGCCACCAGTTCAATTCCCAGTCAGGGCACATGCCTGGGTTGTGGGCCAGGTCCCCAGTAGGGAGCATGTGAGAGGCAACCACACAGTGATATTTTCTCCCTCTCTTTCTCCCCCCCTGCCCCTCATTTAAAAATAAATGAATAAAAAATCTTATAAAAATAATCTGCTGAGGATTCAAGTCTATCGGCAAAGCCTTTGTTTCCCTTAGGGATATATAATATTTATGTGTGTCATATTTATTATCATGGTGAAAAACTGAAAATAATCCAGAAGTCTAACTATAGAAATTTGATTAAATAAATCATGATTCAGACATTTGATAAAATACATGCCACCACAAAAATCCATGCTGGGGGAGAATACTTAATTACCTTGCAAATGTACATTGTGACAGATAAACTATTTCTATTTACTTAAAATTACACCCTATTACCTCATTCCTTCCTTGCTAACACAACTTAACTTTTTTTTTTAAGGATCATATAGCAATTCCTTGAACTGAGATGGACATTTGACCCTGATCTCGCCATAGCCATAAACTCACCCCTATAATTTAGCCAGAAGAAAATTATAGTAGACTCAGTTCTCAGTTTCCATGTTTAAATCAAACTGTATTGCTTTTTGCAATGTTTAAAAGTATTTAACAATCATATGTGTATAATAATAAGAGCAAACACATAAAGCAAGGATGGCGTCAAAGTACTAAGGAAAAGACTCAGTTAAAAGTACAAGTGCTTGAAACATATTAACTCCTTTAATCTTCAAAACAAAAGAATGATATAGATGTTGTTATCATCACTTCCATTTTACAGCTAGAGGACAACTAACAAATTTGTAGAATTTTTTGAAGTCCAAGCTGCTTGAATCCCAAACCCTAGATCATAAGATCTGTGCTATATTTTCTCTGGTAGATTCTTTATGTACTTCGCAACCCATCATGACATTGCCACACTTACAGGACCAAGGCTTTTAAACTATATTTCAAAAGTTCTATTTTCAATTCCACATAAACTGTAGTTTTAAGAGCATCTATGAAAGCTTTGAAACGTTCATTTGGGATTTAGCATCTAATATTTACCATCTGTCTTCTACTTGGTTAATAGTGAAACCTCTGGGATACAATGCAACTCTGGAAAATTATTATTTACTAGAGGAAGCATCTTGCCAGGAAGTATCTTTGCTTTTTTCCAAAGACAAGTGGCTTACTGTAAGAAAAGACAATTACATTTCTCATTATACTTCAGTCCAATTTGGTAATTCCCAACTCAGGTCCGTTGCAATCTAAGGTTTTAGGGAAAATCTTAAGGAGTTTTGTAAAATACTTCCAAAGTTCTTAAAAAAGTTAATTAAGTTCACGTTAAGGAAGTTTGATCCAGTATTCTGAGCAGCATTATAACCAAACGCAGGTCCAGCTGCCTATGTGAAAGCCAAGACTCCAGAGGCAGGCGCTGATGTAAAGAAAAGTGCTTTGATCAGGTGCCAGCCACCTGGAAGATGCGGGACTCGTGTCATAAAGCCCATCTCTATATCTCGCTGGAGGCAGAGGTTTTTTTATAAGGAGGGAGAGGGGAACAGAACAAAGAGATCAAGGGAGGGGAGTGAAAAGTTCCATTCCAATAAGGCCAGTGATGGTCCACCGTGCGTCATCTTGGATTCACAGCATCCTGGTTCCACAGGTGAAGGTCAGCAAATCTCCCAGAGCTGAAATGCCTGAAGTTGGCACTGCAGTTGTATCTTTTGAAGCTAGTTTGTAGGATTCTTATACAAACATGCTGTTCATCTACAAGCTACATATTAGTCAGAATTAGCACATACAGAAACAATGTCAAAAGAATGGTGGGGTGGGTTACAATTCTCTCCATTACAATTCCCTTCTGTTACAGTATGATGATAAATTCGATAGTTTTAAATTTAATTTTTAATAGTTTACTTTTATTGTATTTTTCTATTACCATTTATCCTCCTTACACCCTCTTCTACCTCCCAGACTGCCCCCCCTACCGTGGTCACAGCTGAGAGTGACCCAGGTTTTACTGCTATTCTCTGAGGTGCTGAGCTAGGCCTTGTGGATGAGAAGAGAGAGAGATCACTCAGCTGAGGGCACAAAAAGGAAAAGGAGATATGCACACGGTCCCCGACAAGCATGGTTTTACCTGTTATTAACAGGAATCTTCTAAAACTAGGGATGATTTCATGGAAGGGTACAGGGTATCTCATGTCAGATACCTGGGCCACAAAAGGGACTGACACCGAGAAAAAAGGGAAACTATGAACTGATTGTTTATCTGTCAGTAGATGACGACATGATCTCCCATCTCTTTTTCTCTGGGCACACAAATGCCACTCTTCTGTCTCTCTGCAGCATGCCTTTCTCTGTTTTGCGCTGTGTTAGGGCTGAACCTGGCCACTCCAGGTTTGGGCTTTACTATGCCCCAAAGTGACAGATTCTCTAACTCTGATTTCTAATCGTGGAGGGAAAGAATGTACCTGGCAAAACTAGGTCCAAGTTTCCACCCAAGTCTCAATTACCTGTGACAGAGTGGGTAAGAGCAGTGGCTTAAATCTCATTCAGCAGGAGTTGCAGGTATATGCAACATGACAAAAGGACGTGAACAAGTTCTCGGAGACTTAGGTGTGGGGCAGAGGAGAAAATGTTTGGCATAGGAGATTACTGAGTGTTTGGTTACAGACACAATCTTAATGCAGAGCAGAATGTGGTAAGAAGTACGCAAGAGATTTAGACAAACTATTATAACAGTGAAAATGTTAAGAGGTTTTTTTCTGTCATATATATGTATATGTATACATATATGTATGTGTATATACAGTAATGCATATAAATCATAATATATATACAAACAATTGAAATAGTAACACAGTATTCAAGTTGATTGTTCAAACTGATGTCAAGAGTTTTTCAGATACAGTTATAGCATTTAAAGGGAGCACTGTTAATAATATCAATATCTATGTTTAATTTAGCACTTAACTTATGCCAAATATTGTTATGGAATGTGTTAGTACATTACCTTACTTGATTTTTAGAGCAAAACCATAAGGTACATCCTATTATTTTCCACATCTGAAAGAAAGAGTAATTGGCCCATAGAAAAGGTAAGGACTTGCCAGAGATCACACACCTATAGAGGGACAGAGGAAAGATTCTCACCCATGTTACTTTAACTAGTTCTCTGGGCTCCATGCACCAATGCTGTTCTAAGACCTGACACTAACAGAATTCAGAGAGATAGGATTCTAATATATCTCATGGAAGGCTGCAAGAAAAAGGCAAAGTGATGGTAAAAACCTTCTGGAGTACTCCGGAAATACAGAGGAGCTATTTATACCTGAAACATGGGACATATAAGGAGAGAAAAACTAAGGCTAAAGGGTGAATCTGGTCTGGAGCATGGTGGTCCATGACAAGAATGCTGAGTCCAGGAGGAAATGAAATGAAATGGTTCTCCCGTACAACACACATGATGCTAGTGAATATGGTTCACAGGGTGGGTTGGGAGGAGAAAATGAGTCACAACTTTCTGGCAAGCAGATGATTATACTGCCCTGTCAAGATCATCTACTACAGTCCGCTTTATTTAGTTGATATAAATAATAAGCATCTTGAAGTCATTCATGAATGAAGTTGAGCAGAGAAGAGAGCAACTAAACTCTAATAAGGTAAAAAGCTGTCAAAATAAATGAGTGGTAAGCTTAGGGCATCTATACTGTTTCTTGTCTGCAAGCATTTTCATTTCAGAAAAAAAAAAGAAATTGTAGAAAAATGTCAGTCTCTGAAATTCTCTGCCTAAATGCAAGATGATTTTTCTCAATTTCCTATCCATCAGCAAGCCCTATTTGGCTCTTCCTCTAAATTACAGCCTGTATTAACTGCATTTTTTCCCTCAATGCTTCCACCCTAACCTAAAGCCATCATCACATCCTTCCTACATATCACAGTAACTTTGTAGCTGGTCTCTCACCTGCCAATTTCACCCTCCCTCACTTCTGTCCACAAAGAGAACAAAGCAATCAGTTCAACACATCTTTCAGATTAAACCTCTTAGTTGATTAAAATTTACCAGTAGTTTAGATGTGATCTGAGACTAAAATCCAAAATCATCAGAATGATCTGTGACTCTGTGCATGATTCAGACGCTCTACCTCTTAAGCTTCATTTTCTACCATTGTCTCTACTCTGGTCCCCCGTCCTCTTGCTTTTCTGTTACATAAATACTACATAATTTTTTCCAACTCAGGAACATGCCCTTGCTGGCCCATCTTCATTTCTGTTTAGATGGTTGCTGTATTCTCCTCTTCAGAATTTAGGACCATGCTGTTAGACAGGCTTCCCTTAATGGCTAATTTAAAAAAGTTTCAGTCTCATTTTTGTAGTCCCTAGTTTATCGCAGAAGAGTATTTATTAAATAGTAAAAGTTAAAAGCTGTTGTAGAGTGTTCTAGCTCAAGGGGAGAACATGCACAAAGATCTGTACACAAGAGAAGGGAGCCATAAGGGTAGAATACAGCTATAAGCAGAGGAGGGATGGAAACTAGGGGGAGGTAAGAGATGAGCTAGGAGAAGTAAGCTGGTATTTTCAGGGCTTTTTAAACAATCATAAAGAGGTTAGGCTTTATTTTAAGCTATACATTGGTGTATGAGAGGAAAGGTGATGAAACTTTATTTTTTAATCCTCATCTGAGAATGTTTATTAATTTTAGAGAGAGAGGAAGGGAAAGAGAGAGAAACATTGATGTGGTTGTCTTCTGTATTTGCAGGGGATCGAAACTGCAACATTTTGGTGCATGGCTGAGGAATGAAATGTTTTAAGTAGAGGAATAATGTGACCATAATTGCATTTCGGAAAGGTGAAGGGTACTCCTCTAGAAATAGGGAAGGAGCGATACTGGAGGCAAGGAAACTAATCAAGCAGGAGATGATGGTGTCTTGACCTACAATGAGAGGTACTATGGGGAGGAGACAGCACAGGGGAACATTCAGGCAACAGAATTAACTTTTCAGAAATTACTCATCAATTAGAGCTCAATTTGCACTCTTGCCACAACTATTAAGAAAACAAATCATTTGTTTCAGTAAGATGTTTTCTTTTGGTTAAGCCCATTAGTGATTTAATTAAAACATAGCTCTGTTCTTATAATGAGAAGGAGATATTATAAATAGACTGATACATTTTATATTTAAAAGCTAAATGGGAAGAAGCAGTTAACCTTCAGACCCTTAGGGAAAATAAAGCACAGCATTATTTCAGTCATTGGGGCTTTTAGAACAATGAGTCAGGTCAGAGGTGTCTAATCCACAGGGAAGGCTAGATCCTCCCAAAGTGAGCAAAATGCTGAAAGGCACTCTGAGTGAAGCAGTGGAGTTTAGTTATTGTCGTTATTGTTTTAGAGTGTTTATTCATGTTTGGTCTTGAATGTTTAAAAACATGATATCTCATTTCTTCTAAAAAAGCTTTTAGTTGTCATACATACATAAAATTTAACATGGGATTAGAAATCAGGTCACTAGAAAGGAAGAAGAAGCAAGTATTCTCATTGTAAAAAACAATACAGACTCCAGGAATGATACCACCAAGATGGAGACAGAGGGGACCCCAGCTCTGAGCCCCTACAAAGATCAACAAGTAGATAGCTATTCACAGACAAAAACAGCTCCTGGAGAGCTCTGGAGTCCACTCAAGAAATTTCAGCAACACAATAGAACGACAACAACAAAAACGCTGGAGAATAACCACACAAAAAAGGAAGGAAGACAGCTTCATTTTGCCTGCGTCATTTTATCCCCACGCCCACATTGCTTAGTGCCAAGAGAGAACTCCCACGCTGGGAAGGAGTTCCCCGCTCTCAAAAAAGGAGAGCGGAGTGGTTTGCCAGCACAGCATGAAGGTCCCACATCCATTTCATCCCACCCAGACTGGCAAAGCTGAGGCAGAGACCACTTAGAACAAAAAAGTCCCCCCAAATCCAAAGCCTACCAATGGCAGCCGCAGGGCAGAAATGACTGTGGTTCCCAGCGATCTGCTCCTCTGACAAACCCAGCCTCTCTCTCCACCGGAAAAAACCCATGGTTGACACAGCCACCAAAGACACTCTACAGATTTCAACAGGTTTTGCCCCACCAGAAACTGCACTCACTGACACCAACCACCTGAGTTCCCTCTCTTCTCTATCCTCCCCTCCCCCAAAGGCCCAGGAACCACCCTGGCAGTCAGCCCAGGCCTCGGTTACACAAGAGCAAGATGTCAGCCTACGGCCCTGCAAATGACCCCACAGCCGTGCGCACAGCTGAGGAGAGCCCCTCCAGCCGTACACTTGCATGCTGCCGGCCTGACTCCCGTTACTGGCCTCTGCTGCTGTTCACATGCCTGGGGCGGAGAGATTGTGTGGCTGCAGGGGAGCATGACAATGGTCACAGTCTTCACAACTGCTTATGGATGACGATTAGTTCTGTCTTCTGTCATCGGCCTGCACCACTGTGCTAAGGTGAAGCTGGCTCTTTCAGCTGTGTACTTATATGTCTCCAGCCTGGTCACTGTCACCAGCCTCCACTGCCATGTGCTTGTGGCCAAATACCAGACATGAGAGTGCATGCTGACAGCCAGGGCTTCCACAGCTGCCAGTATGACTGCAGTTAGCCCTGTGACCCTTTCTGCCTGCCCTGACCCCTACCACTGCTTGTGTGTTCGCAAGGGTCACAGTCACCACACAGACACATGCAGATGGTCTCTAAGGCCAAACATGTGCACAACACTAGCTCTGGCCACAAGTGCTGCTTACAATGTGCCTAGTGCTTTGACCTAGAGGCACTGCTGAGGACACTAATCATCCTTGCAGCCCCCGTGAACCCTCTGCAGAGCTCACCAAGGCTCACATAGTTGTTGATGGAGTGGACCACAGAGATCCGAGCCAATCAGCCACAATGTCCTTCCCTACCTTGGACCAGGTAGCACCACAAGGTCCCCCACTTGATCCCTGCACCTCTAGACCCCGGGTCACAGCACATTCCTGCATACGCCCACCTTTAGATAAAAGGTTCCCCATACCAAAGTAGGTTCATAAAGTCTGGTAAGGTAACTGTTTCTTCAAATGTGCAGACACCTATGCCAGGCTACCAAGATCACAAAGAATCAGAGAACCACGACGTGACCAAAGGACCATAGCAGCACTTCGGTAACTGGCCCCAAGGAAATGGAGGTACAGGGATTTCCTGACAAAGAATTCGAAATAATTTTTCTAAAGATGTTTAGAGAGTTATGAGAGAACACAGATGAGCAAATCATGATATCAGAAAAATAATATAAGAAAAATCAAGAAGTTCAACAAAGACATAGAAAGTATACAGAGAAGCCAAAAATAAATTTTGGTGCTAAAGAATATAATGACTAAACAGGAATTCAATAGACAGCTTCAATAGCAGACGAACAAGCAGGAGAAAAAAATCAATGAGTTCAAATATAGATCTTTTAAAATTATTCAGTCAGAGGAACAAAAAGAATAAAAGAATAAAAAGAAATAAAGAAAGTCTGTGGGTTTATGGAATACCATTAAGAGAAAATGTATTCATCACTAGAGTGCCAGAAGCAGAGGAGAGGGAGATGGGGTAAAAAGCTTATTTAAAAATTAATATCTGATATATCTTCCCAGGCAAGGGAAACAAAAGAAAAACTAAACAAATGGGACTACAGTAAACTAAAAGTTTTTGCACAGCAAAGGAGTGCGTCAACAAAATAAAATGACAACCCACAGACTGGGAGAAGATATTTGCCAATACATCTGATAAGCGGTTAATATCCAAAATTTATAAAGAACTTATAAAACTCAACACCAAACAAACGAACAAACAATCCAATTAAAAAATGAATAAAGGACCTGAATGGAGGCTTCTCCAAAGAGGACATATAGATGGCCAACAGACATGTAAAAAGATGCTCCACATTACTAATCATCAAGGAAATACAAATTAAAATCACAATGAGATGTCACCTCACATAGGTCAAAATCGCTGTCATCAACAAATCAACAAACTACAAGTGCTGGCATGGATGTGGAGAAAAGAGGAAACTTTTCGCACTGTTGGAGAGAATAGACTGGTACAGCCACTGTGGAAGGCAGTATGGAGATACCTCAAAGAACTAAAAATGGATCTGCTTTTTGACCCAGCAATCCCACTTCTGGGGAATATATCCAAAGGAATCCAAAACACTAATTCGAATGAACATCAGCACCCCTATGTTCATTGCAGCGTTATTTATAATCACCAAGATATGAGAGCAGCCCAAGTGTCCATCAGTAGATGACTGGCTAAAACAACTATGGGACATTCACACAATGCAATGCTACTCGACAGTAAAAAAAGAACAAAATTTTACCCTTCGTGACACCATGGAGGCACATGGAGAACATTATGCTAAGTGAAATAGGCGAGTCAGAGAAAGACAAATACCATATGATTTCACTTTTATCTGGAATCTATTGAACAAACTGAAATAACAAGAAAAATAGAGACAGACTATCGATAGAGAGCAGGATGACAGCTAGTGGGGTGGCAGTTAGGGGTGGAGGGGTTGAGCAAAAAGGAAAAAGGACTCCTGGGCATGGACAACAGTGTGGTGATTGCAGTGGGGAGAGGGGTAAAAGAGGATTAAATGGTAATGGAAAAAATATAATAAAAATTAAAAAAAATAATGGCTGAGAACTTCACAGACCTGGGAAAAATTTGACATCCAAATTAAGGAAGGTAATATATCATCTTAAAATTTCAATCCAAATGATCTTCAAAGGCACATTCTAATAAAACTGCCTAAAATCAAAGACAAAGAGAATTTTAAAAGCACTAAGAGAAAGAAAAAAGTCTTATACAAGGGAATTCCCCAAAAAGTTATCAACAGACTCCTTAGCAAAGGTCTTCCATGTTAGGAGAGAATGAGGTAGTATAAACAAAAGTGCCGAATAAAAAAACTGCCAACCAAGAACACTTTACCCAGCAAAATTTTCCTTCAAATATGAGAAGAAATTAACAAAAGCTGAGTTTATCACCAAGAGACCTGCCTTATGAAAAATCCTGAAAGAAGTTCTTTAAGTTGAAATGAAAACATGATAACTAGTAACAAAAAGGCACATGAAAATAAACAATATGCTGGTAAAGACAAGTAGAGTCAGATTCAGAATACTCCATATTACTCAAAGAAATTTACAGATTCAATGCTATCTTCATCAAAATTCCAGTGTTTTTTTTCACAGAAATATACACAATTCTAAAATTTGTATAGAACTACAAAATACACCAAATAGTCAAAACAATCTTGAGAGAAACAAAGCTGGAAGCACCATGCCTTTTGATTTGAAACTATATTATAAATCTACAGTAATTTTTAAAAAAAGTATGGTGCTTGCATGAAAACAGACACTTAGAACAGAACTGAGAACCCAAAAGTAAACATATATATATATGTGTGTGTATATATATGTGTGTATATATATATATATATATGTATATATAGTCTGCTAATGTTTTAAAGGAAGTCAAGAACATTCAATGGGGAAAGAATAACCTCTTTGAGCCCTGACAACTGTGCTCAGGTGCTCAGGTTGAGCTCAGTTGGTTGGATATCATCCCACAAAGTGAAAGTTCGCTGGTTTGATTCCCAGTCAGGGCACATGCCTGGGTTGTGGTTCAGTCCCCAGCTGGGTGGATTCAAGAGGCAATCAGTCGATATTTCTCTTTCACATCAATGCTTCTCTCCCTCCCTCTCCCTATCTCTAAAAATAAATAAATAAAATCTTTTAAAAAATAATAATCTTCTTGATAAACAGTATTAGGAAAGGTAGGCATTTGTAAGCAAAATAATGAAATTGTATTATCGTACACCACTCACAAAAATGAACTTGAATGGACTGAGTACTTATATGTAAGACCTGAAACCACAACTCCTAGGAGAAAATGTAGGGATAAGCTTCTTAATACAAGTCTTGGCAATGATTTTTTTAAAGAGATTTTATTTGTTTATTTTAGGAGAGAGAGGAAGGGAGGGAGAAAGAGAGGGAGAGAAACATCAATGTGTAGTTGCCTCTTGTGCAACCTCCACTGGGGACATGGTCCACAACCCAGCCATGTACTCTGACTGGGAATAGAACCAGTGACCCTTTGGGTCACAGGCCAGCACTCAATCCACTGAGCCGCACCAGCCAGGGCTGATTTTTCAAATATGATATAGAAAGCACAAGTAACAGATGAAAAAAATCAATAATTAGGGCTTCATCGAACTAAAAAATTATGCACAGGAAAAAATGAAAATGCAATATCAGAATGGAAGAAAATATTTGAAAACCATAAACATGATAAAGGGTTAATAGACAACATATATAAGGAAATCATACAACTCAATAGCAAAAACAAAGAAACAGTTCAATAAAAAATGGACAGAGGAATTAAACAGAAAATTTTCCAAAGACACACAATTGACCAACAAGTATAAAAAGATGCTTAACGTCATTAATCATCGGGGAAATACAAATTAAAACTGTAATGGGATATACCTGTTAAAATGGCTATTATCAAAAAGACAAAAAAAGATAACACATGATGGGAAAAAGTAGAGAAAAGGGAACCCTCATGCATTGTCAGTAGAGTTGTAAAGAGATTCAGCCACCATGAAAAACAGAACTCCTTCAAAAAATTAAAAATAGAACTACTATATGATCCAGCAATGTCACTTCTCAGTATATATGTGAACAACATGAAATCATTATTGCAAAGACATATCCACAGTCCCCTGTTCACTGCAGCATTATTCACAATAGCCTAGATTTAGAAACAACATAAATGTCTATCAGTGGGTAAATGGATAAAGAAAATGGGGGTGTATTGTTACATAAACAATGAAATACTATTCGGCCATAGAAAAGAAGAAAATCCTCCCATCACATGGATGGACCTTGAGTCCATTTTGCTGAGTTGTATAAGTCAGACGTAGAAAGGTAAATGTTGTGTAATCTCCTTTATGTGTGAAATCTGAAACCATTGAATTAATAGAAAAATAGAGAGTAGAATGGTAGTTGTTGAGTGCTAAGGGGTAGGGAAATGGGGAAATATTGGTTAAAGCGTACAAACTTTCAGTTATAAGATGAGGAAATCTAATGTACAGCATGGTGATTATAGTGTATAGGACAATACTAGATTGCATACTTCAAATTGCTAGAGTAGAGCTTTAATATTTGCACTATAATAATAACTAAATGATAATTATGTGAGAAGAATGATGTGTTAACTAACTGTATTGGTAGTAAGCATTTCACAATATATATGTGTAGCAAGTCATCACATCTTATACCTTAAATTTACACAATATTGTATCAGTAATATCTCAATAAAGGTAGAAAAAATACTGACAAAATTTTAACCTAGAAACAACATGAAAAAAGTGAGGGCTTTATATTAGATTGAGAATGAAATACCAAATGAATTCCACGAAGAACAAAATAACATGTTCCGGATAACTGGTGTTTCAGCAGTCTAACTGTATAATAGAACATAACAGAATCTCTAGAGTAATGCATGAATAGTTGGTCAAATAGACCATTTTCCCCAAATATCAATTCTCTCAGTTAAGCTTGTGATAAAAACTGGAAAGCAGATAATTGACTGTTAAGATCCGGAACAAGGATGTACCATGATGACAGTCTATATAATTGGTAGATCATACTGGAAAAGAGAGTGGTGGGAAGAAGGGTTGAAGGTTTATTAAGAAATTTGAGACATCTGACTAGTTCTCTAATCAAGGTATAGTTTTTTTTTTCTGTGAAAATGGGCCATAAGGGTGCTCAAGTCAAATCCATCGTTTCCTTAAGTAGTTGTTTTGGAGTTATCCCAATTCTAAAACAAACCATTTTGTTTTTGTTTTGTTTTGTTGTTTTTAACTGTTGATTAGTTTTACCTGTTCTAGAACTGGCAACTCTCATACATAGCTGACAGGAATGTAAAATGAAACAACCACTTCAGAAATAGTTTTACCAGGTTTTTTAAATAAAATTATATTTCCCCTATGATATGTCAATTGCACTCCTAAGTATGTACTCAAAGGAAGTAAAAATACAGGTACACAAAACATAATCAAGCTTGTACAAAGAGCTTCAAAGCAGCTTTATCATAATACTCCAAAAAAGAACAGTTTCCAAATAATTCAAAATGCCGTAACAGGAGAATAGATAAACACACTATGAAACATACAGATAATAAAATTTTACTCAGTAATGCAAAGTATGAACAACTGATAGGTGGAAGAACACGGATCCATTACAAAGTCACTATGCTGGGCTCAGGAAGGCAAACACAAAATAGCACACACTGTATGTGTCCACTTATGAGGAGCACTGAGATGATGGATATGTTTTGTGTTTTGATAATAGTGATTAGAGGTATAGGCATTTGTCAAAACTCATTACATATGTGCAATGCACTGTATGGAAATTTTACCTGAAAAGGAAAAAAAGAACTAAACAAATAGGGGATGAGTTAGCGGTATTTCAGATTTGAGGAGGCTAAAGATGCTTAAGTAAATGTAATGTCTGATCCTGGATGGGCTCCTGGACCCAGGAGACAATAGCTCCAAAGGATATTATAGATATAATTGATGAAATGTGAATATAGAGATTAGAAACTAGTGTTATTACTGTCTTAAATTTCCTGATTTCGTAACTCTTCTCTGTTTATGTAAGATAATATCCTTATGTTAGTAAATGCACACTAAGGCATTTAGAGTTAAAGAGGCATGGGGTCTCCAACTTACTCTCAAGCAGTTAGAAATAAATTACATCTACATTTCTATAGTTAGACAATAGTAAAGAAATACAGATAAAATATAAACAATTGGTAAATCTGAGATATAAGGGAATTCTTTGTACCATTCTTGTAAATTTTACATTACATTAAAATAAAAAGTGCCTCCCACACATATCAAAAAAAGTGAAAAATTTGCAATTGAAATTTCAAAATTCTACAGCATATATAAAAGATGGCAATATCAATTTGGGCCAAATTCCTTTCAGAAACTATTTTACAATTTGCCTTTCATAGATATAGCAGAATCTCATTGTGCTTAACCTTATGGTTGGGTTTCCAGGACTGATGTATGACGGACATAAGCAATTTATTTTTGAAAAACAGTTTTCAAGGGTGGTGACTGTAACTTAGTACAATTAAGAGTAAGTGATTTGTATCTATTTAGATACCAAGACCAGCTGCCTCTAGGAGCTATTTATAATCCCTAAAGAGAAAACACTGCATTAACACAAAGAAACACATGTATTTCAAATTTTATTACTCCAGGACAGCATGTGTTCAATTAATTAAACTTAGTAGGAGGCCATTAAAAATGAGTTAGAGAGAAGGAGAATTAAAACATAGTCCTAGTGTATTCCATTTGAAACTGTGACTTGGTCAACCAGAGCACTTTTACATATACTAATTAAGACAATATTAAGAGATTTAGATTTCATTAAAATATTAACAACTTGAGAGTTATGTTAAATGTATATTGTTTGGCTCGTAGCCCAATTCTGTGCATATAACCATGGGTTAATGCTAAGCAATAAAAGCTACCAGTAGTCATATTTGACTCTTACTTGATTTCTTCGCAAAGCATGTACCTAAAAAATCAATGTTAAAATAGTTGAGACAGAAACCCAAGTTCTCTTCATTTAAAGCTGGAGACAGGAGACTTGGGCCAGTAGCTCATTAGGGAATAAATCTTGTGGCTCTAACAAGTTAAAAAGAGTGTTATGTGCCCAAACATTCTCTAACAAAAGATATACCTTGAGTAAGTGTATCTTAAAATATATCTTTTTTTTTTTTTTGGACCTTGATTATTACCAAGCATAAAACTTCATAACACTAAAAATTAGATGAAAAGGGAAAGGCCAGGAAAAATAACATAAATCTAGATACTAAGGTGACATCAGTAAGTCTGGAATTTTGTTTGTTTTATCTTAAATAGTTCAGTTATAAAATATTGATTTATTTAATAAGGAAATTTAGAGTGTTCTAAAAAGCTAATATTTATTATAAATAAGCAAAACAGATATTTTAAAACCTTGAGATTGATTAAAATTTATATATCGTTACTATCATTTGCATTTTCCTTCCTACCCAAAATCCAACAAAATGTGATAAAATATATTTCTATAAAATATTAAATTATCAATATCAATTACAAACAAACAAACAAAAAAGAGAACCGTTAAGGGACTGATTATTTTGACCATTTCAGGAAAAGGAGAAACTAGGAGAACCTATTGCACAAGAAACAGGAGCACAAAACATTTGCAGAAAAAGATAATCTTCAAGGAGGGAACATTTCCAGCTCATATGTAAAGTCAGAGTCACAAAGTGAGTTTACGGTAATTCAAAGACAGAGCACTGCATGCATTTTGAGCATCTTGTACTAAACAATGAATGAATGACAGTGATGTTGCTCCTACATCAAAGATGGGGCATGAACACTGGGAGCAGAGAGATGTGAAAATGAACCCAAATAGTTCCTGGCTCTCAGGAGAGGCAAGAAGCCCTCACCTTCAAAATAAAAACTACTAGAATTCTCAGAGAATACAACACATTCTGATATCTTACATAATTAATTACCAAAGGTAGGGTAAGATCCATTAAAATACCATTAAGAGATTGGTCAGCAGAAATTTTTCAAATATAAAAATTACATACTGCCAAGAGTAGTCAAACAGTTGAGGAAAACTAGTACCAGGAAACTCTTCACACAGAAGAATCTGAGGAAACACTTCTCATAATCAAAACTGGGTGCTCAGCTACAATGGAGCAATATAATAAATGATCTGAGGGAAAGTGATTTTGAATCTCAAATTTTGGACTTGGTTAAATTAGCATTCACCTGTGAGGGCAAAACACAACTATTTTCAAAGATATGTAGAATCAAAATATAAAATAGATTTATACTTTCTGCTGAGAATGTAGAAATCTGGTAAGGGTATGTGTCCACCAACCATATGGAAAAGCCACTATATCTCATTACAATGAGATATTTCCTTTAATTTCATGTTCTGATTGATTTTGTTATCTATATCTCTTAATGCATTTGTTTTCTATGGCTGCTATAACAAATCACCCTAAACTTGGTGGCTTAAAATAACAGAAATATATTCCGTCACAATTCTGGCAGCCAGAAGTGTGAAATCAGTTTCGCTGGGCTGAAACCAAGGTGTTCATAGGGCTAAATTCCCTCCACAGCATCTAGAGGAGGATGTGTTCTTTGCTTCTTTCAGTTCCTGGCGGCTGCCAGACTTCCTTGGCTTGTGGTCACATCACTCCAATCTCTGCTTCCATGATGACATTGAAAAGAAAACTCTTCTCTGCTGTTAAATCTCCCTGTCTCCCCTTATAAGGATCCATATAATTGCATTTAGGGCAATCCCTAATAATCCAGGATACTTCCCCATCTCGAGATACTTAATCATTTCTGCAAAGAAACTTTATCTAAGTAAGCTATCAATTAAGGGCTCAGAGATTAGGGCCTAATATTTTGTGGGACCGTTATTTGGCCTACTGCACTTAGCATTTGATTTCTTCATTGTTTGGTATTTTATTTTGAGGTTCATTTTGACTGAAAATTCTTTTTTGTTGTTGTTGTTTTCTTCTTTATTTCTGTCAGCTCTTCCTTTTCATCACTTTTGAAGTTACCTGTACCTGGACTCTCAACTGCAATTAGTTCTCATGGTGGCAATGAGCTTTTCTGTCCCCTAATGATAGCTGTAACATTGCAGGCATGTGCACGATTCCTAGCGATAGTTTCAGTAGCGTCCCTGGCTGGCAGCTCATTCAGAGCAGGAGCCACTGTTTGAAGTTTGCCACCATTTTAAGGCTATTCTTTGTTTCGTTTTTCTTTAGGGTGTGAAAACCTAACTCAGGGCCATTATTTCAAGCAGTTTTAGACTTCATCTGAGTGGATTGCATGTCTTGCCTTTTATTCCATACTTGTGGAAATACTTTTTCTTGCTTTAGGATCCAGAACCTCTCAGGGCAGTTTTGTGTGTCTGACCTATTTATAGTTGACAGGGGCATTTATTTCATTTGAATCCTGCTATGTAATTTGTTGTTGTTGTTGTGTATGTTTACACTGTACTCGGCTTTGCCATGTGTTTGAAACAGAGTGCAGTCATAGCCTAGGCTTCTCATGTCATTTGGGCTAGAAATTCTGGCTGTTTTCATTATTTTCCAATTTTTATTGTATTAACTTTGAAAAATAACCTTAAAATTATGAACTTTCAAAAATTATCCTAAATTATCTTTGTTGAAATACATCCATATTAATGACAAACACATATATTTCCTTAGGTGTTCCACTGTAATTTAACATCAGTAATGAATATTTAAAGTGTTATCATAGCATTTGAGAAAATACTGGGGAAAATCCATTTCTCCAGAAGTTGCTAAAACTCTCACATAAAATAATTAATATATAATTATTGTTTTATTTCTCTCCTGAGAGCCAAAGAAAAGATTATCAACTGAAACCTAACTTTTATAACAAATTCAAAACCATGCCAACCAATCACTTATAGCTATCATGATAAAATGCAGATCTAAAGAACTATCCCTTAAAGAAACATATACTACAATACAAATCCATGAACACCATAATTATGTTGGTAAATTATCAACATCAACCATGAAGTGAAAGATGCAGGCAGAAGGTCATAAAATTCACAAAGTTTGCTATTTACATGACACTAATGACTGAAGACTAGATGTCATATCACAGATATTAAAATGTAAGCATCTTGAAAAAATTATTTATATTTTTATGTGGATCTTAGCATCAGATATGACTGATAAGCTAAATACACAAGATATATTAGTACTAAACTGAAAAAGTTAGTAATTAAATTAGATGGCCAAACAAAATTATTTTGAATTATTTGAGTGTACATTTCTATGTGCCTGTGAAAATTCAAGATACATTCACAGTCCAAAATATACAAACATAAAAATTAAAACACAGGCATAATATTTGTCAGAAAAGAACAACTTTAAACTCCTCTTTTGTGACTTAGAAAATGCTATCTACTTGTTCAACATACTTGTATGACAAAAAGACTCTGAAGGGTATTGCAATACCCTTATACCCATACTAAGTACTAATAAATGATAAAGTTTTACAATAAGTTCTCCCACTATTTTAATAGCATTTAATCTCAAAATTAATTTAAATATGGTCAAATGTCCAGTTAAAGAGGGTTTGTGATTACAATCGAATGTTTTTCAAAGACCTTTAAACTGAGTTATTATATTAAGTATTTATTATTTTATGTATTATATAACATTGATTTATTTCAGAATTTTCAAATGTATTGTACTCTCAAAAATAAACATATACTTTGTTATAAATTTGAAATTGTTAGTGTTTATGTTTTTGTGACTTTCCACCATAAAAACACAACAGAGCTCCTAAGAATTTGCATTCTAGACCAATATAACATTCAGCCTACAGACCGTAGATGTGTGCATATCCAAAAAGTGTTTTATGTAAACAGACTACTTATACATCTGCACTTATGCAAAGCCCATAGATCACTTTGAGAACTTCTAGATTCTAGGGATACATTAGTAACAGGAAAAAAAAATAATATCTATCCTAATGGAGCTTACTTTCTTGTAGGAAGAAGATAAAAAATAAATTAATAAATAAAATAGCATAAAAGATGATAGGAAGTGTAAAAAGTGAAAAAGTAGAAAATAACGGATATGAAATAACAAAGGGCTAGGTTGCAAATTTAAGAGGCGGTCAGGAGAGGTCCCATCGAGAAAGGTGAAACTGGGTCACCAGTGAAGATTCTGGATCAAGAACACACTCCAGGCAGAAAGAACTACAAGGACGAGAGCCCTGCGGACCGAGTAGCCAGAAGGCTGCAGTGCCTAGGGAGCAATGAATTAGAAGGAAGAAGTAGGAGGGGGAAATCCTTGTCAGCTCTGACTTCTACTTTGAGAGAAATGCAAATGAGTTGGAGGGTTTTGATCCAATGGTAACAGTCATTTGACTATTCTTTGAAAACAGACTAAGTGGGAGATGAACAAGAGCAAGTAGATAACATGGTTACGAAGCTTTTGCAGTTATTCAGACAAGACCAGGGCAGTAGCAAACAAGGTGGTAAGTAGTTGCTCTAGCTTCACAAGGACAACATGTTTTCCCTATTTCATAAGCAATGAGAGAGAAAGGGAGAAGTCAAAGTTTTTAGCTTGAAAACTGGAAGGCTGGACTTTGTATTCTCTGAGAGAAAAAGGATTTGAGGAGAAAAGCGGCTTTTCGAGAAAAAAATCAAGAGTAAGTTTTTTATTTCTTTTAAGGACATTTTGATTTTGAGATGCACATTAGAAATCCAAATGCAGGTATCAGTCTGCTAATTCACATAAAAGTCTAGAAACAGAAGAGGTTTACTCTAGAGCTACAAATTTGGAAGTTTCTATTCTCTGCCTCAATGAGACCAGGAGAAATTAACAAGGGACTACATAAAAACAAAAGAAGGAATCTATGTCTTGAGCGCCAGGACATTCTAACATGTAGAGGTTGTAAGATAAGAAGGAATCCACAGTGAGGCTGAAAAAGAACGGTCAGTGAGAATGAATAAAAATCAAGGTAGAGTAGCATCCTGGAAGGGCAACTTGGGAAAGTAAGTAGATGAGAAGAAAAGAAATGCACAGTTAAGTTGACAGAAGATTCTGGAGGGATGTACACACTTTTAAAAATAGTAACTAAAGGCAAAAGAGATGATCACAGAAGCAGGCAAATGGGTCGTGTGGTGTTCGGAGTTTGGGGAATTTCTCTTTCAAGTGTTTCTATTTTGTCACTTACATAAGAAAAATATCAGCTGAGAGTGAAAATTGAAGAAGGTAGGGCTGAAAATTTTAGTAGAGAGAAGATGCGAAAAAGTCATCTATCAGAGTGAGGAGTACATATGAAAGAATGGACTTCTGGTATGACTGTTCTTTATGACCAAGACACAGGCTTGGAAGACCTCTATTTGGGATACTAGGTATAGAATGTGGTGACTGACTTGAGAAAATTGGAAAATCTTTTATCAAGATCTAATATATAACCTTATTCATACAGATAACAACTGCCAAAATATGTGGTCATTTTATCATTTTTCAGAGAGATGTGCATATTTTATTTAGTTTCTTTTTCAATGTTTTATTTGTTAGAAATATTGATGACCAAAGAAATGAGAATTAAATGGGAATTCTGGGGTAAATGTAAATCGACCACCCCAAACGCCCACTATGCAACTGCAAATCAATAAAACATTAAATATTTGAGCCAATAACATGTGCGAGGTATCAAGCGAGATTTCCAAAGGGGAGTTCATGAATAGAAAAAATGTTTCATATATATTAGATTGTTTCATTAATTTTTTCAGCTGTTAATTTCCTAATCACATTATTATTTGAAAATAAAAATATCAAAATAAGCAAATTGATAGTTTCTGGCAGTAAATATTTATAAGTTGGTTAAATGTGGATAAAATTCTAGTATTGAATTAGAAACTGACCATCTTAAATCATTTTAGGTTGGAAGTTAATTGTAATAAAACAAAACATTTAATCAATAATCCCACTTAACAATTTATACTTCCCTTTCATCTGTAACCCAGGAGAAGTCATTAGAAAGCCTGATGAAAGCATTCCTTGAAAGAAAGAAAAGAAATTTAGTGCTTTCCTTTCATTAGGCTTCTCATGGTTTCTGTTTTGATGGCCCATTGTCTAAAGTTGCCTCTTGTGTAGTGAGTAGAATGAGTTCACTGCTTTCGTCTGGCCTTGGAGTTGAATTTTTCTTTTAAACTCTGGTTTTAGTAAAATATCCTCAAAATCACTTGTGGGGCTGTCCATTCTTATGGGGTCACAATGCTAGGGTTATTATAAAAATTGATTAGTTTTTTGTAATCATCTACATGTTAGAAATAGTCTTTTAATCAGTTAAAATATTTTTTTAGAATCACAAGAAAGGATTGTTTTTTTAACCCAGCAGCTACACAAACATTTTAAAATTAATTTAATAGTACTTCTTCCTCTCTGCTTCACAAAACTGTCAAAAAACACAACAGCAATATAAATGCATTGTTTGTCCAAAAGCTAGCGGGTAGATACACAGAAGTGGAGTTGTCCTTTCCAATGTTCTGTCTGAGCGAGTTAATTAAATGCTTGTTTTGTTTTCTTGATATGATGGTGGATAGTGTATATATTGTTTCTTAGAAAAAATAAAGGCTTCCACGTAACAGCCTAGGAGAGGGAGTGGGATGAATATAAAAACATTTTTTCCTTCCACAACTCAGAGAGTTTCTGCGCTACAAATAAAGTTCAAAGGATGATTTTAAGAAGTGATAGGGATATAAAGGTATAGCCACAAAAGTCGTCATTTTGTGAAATGTACTCTAAAATCATACTCTGAGAAGATATCTGTTGTGTTGAATGCTGCTTTATATCTCCATTATCTATATATGGAATTATTAAGAACCCCTCTCCAATAACTAAACCATTGGACACATTGATGTGTCCATTGGGTTTTTGGCTTCTTTTCAGCCGTGTTTATGGAACAAGCTTTTTCTGCATAATGTGGTAACGTTATGTATCACATTACCACATGATTAAGACGCATTTTAATTAATATATATTTTCATTAAATTTAATGGGGTGACATTGGTTAATAGGATCATACAGGTTTCAAGTGTACATTTCTGTGATACACGATCTGTCATTTAGCATTGTGTCTGCCACCCAAAGTCAAACCATCTTCCATCAAAATATATTTGATCCTCTTTACTCTTCCCCCCACCTAACTCATTCCCTCTGGAAACCACCCTAATGTTGGTTGTGTTATGAGTTTTAGTTTTATATCCCACATATAAGCAAAAGAATATGGTTCTTAGCTTTTTCTGACTTATTTCACTTAGCCTAATATTCTTAAGATCCATCCATGTTGTCATAAAAGGCAGTATTTCATCTTATCTTGTGGCTCAGTAGTATTCCACAGTATATATGTACCCCATCTTCTTTATCTAGTTCTCTGTTGAAGGATACACTGATTATCTCCATATCTTGGCTACTGTGAGTAATGTCACAATGGACATAGGGGTGCATATATCTTTGTGAATACATATTTTTTAGTTTTTCTGGTAGATAGGCAGAAGAGGAATTGCTGGGTCATATGGTAATTCTGTTCCCAATTTTTTGAGCAACTGCCCTACTGTATTCCATAGTGGCTTGTACCAGTTTACATTCCCACCAGCAGAGAACGAGGGTTCCTTTTTGCCACAACCTCACCAACACTTGTTATTACCCAGGTGGTTGATAATATTTACCAATCTAATAGGTGTGAGATGATGATATCTTATTGTAGTTTTAACTTGTATTTTCCTAACAGCTACTGAAGTTGAACACCTTTCATATATCTGTTGGCTGTTAGTATATCTTCTTGGGAGAGGTGTCTGTTGAGATCCACTGGCCACTTCTTTTTTAAAAAAGATTTTATTTATTTATTTATTTTAGAGAGAGGGAAAGGGAAAAAGAAAGAGAGGGAGAGAAACATTGATGTGAGAGAGAAACACTGTTCTGTTGCCTCTCGTATGTGACCCAACCAGGGACCAAACCCACAACTCAGGAATGTGCTCTGACTGGGAATCAAACTGGCAATCTTTTGCCTTATGGGACAACACCCAACCAACTGAGCCAAGCTGGTCAGAGCTTGTGCCCATTTTTAACTGAATTGTTTGTTTGGTATTGAGTGGTATGAGTTCCTTTTATATTTTGAATATTAACCCCTTGTCAGAGCTGTTGTTTGCAAATATCTCCTCTCACTCAGTTGATTTGTATTTTTGTTTGTTGGTGGTTTCTTTTGCTGTGCATAAGGTTTTTAATTTGATATAGCCCCATTTATTTATTTTTGCCTTTATTTCCCTTGCCTTTGGAGTCAAATTCACAAAATCTTCTCTACAACTGAGGTCCACAAGTTTAGTAACTATGATGTAATTTATTGTTTCATATCTTATATTTAGGTCTTTGTTCCATTTTGAATTACTTTTTGTACATGGGGGCAATCTATCATCAAGTTTCATTCTTTTGCATGTGGCTTTCCAATTTTCCCAGCACCGTTTATTGAAGACTTTTCTTTTCCTCCATTGTATGTTTTTGGCTCTTTTGTCAAAGATCATTTGCCCATATACCTGTGGTTTTACTTACGGGCTCTCAATTCTGTTCCCCTAATTTGTATGTCTATTTTTCTGCCAATACTATGCTGTTTTGATTATTGTAGCTCTGTAGAATAATTTGAAGCCAGGTAATATGATATGTTTGGTTTCATTCTTTTTCCTCAGGATTGCTTTGGCTATTCTGAGTCTCTTGTGTTTTCATACAAATCTGATGAGTTTTTGTTCTATATATTTTTTAAATGAAATCTGAATTTTGATGGGGATTGCACTGAATCTGTGTATTGTTTTGGGTAATATGGACATTTTAATTATGTTGATTCTTCCAATTCATGAACATAAAATATTTTTCCATTTTATTATGTCTTTTTACTTTTATTTTAATAATGCCTTGTAGTTTTCATTATATAGTTCTTTCCCTTCCTTTGTTAAGTTTATTCATAGGTATTTTATTATTTCGGTTGCTACTGCAAAAATAATTATTTTTTTTCATTTCTTTTTCTGAAGTTTCACTGTTAGTATATTGGAAAGTGTAGATTTTTATACATTGATTTTGTATTCTGTAATTTTATTGTATTTGTTTATTGTTTCTAATAGCTTTTGGTGGAGTCCTCAGGGTCTTCTATGGACAGAATCATGTCATCTGTAAAGAGTGACACTTTTACTGCTTCGTTTCCAGTTTGGATGCCTTTTATTTCTTTCTCTTGCTTGATTGCTCTGGCTAGGATTCCAAAATTATCTTGAATAAGTGTGGTGAGAGTGGGCATCCTTGTCTTGTTCCTGACTTTAGAAGAAAGGCTTTCAGTTTTTCACCATTGAGTATGATATTGGCTGAGGGTTTGTCATATATGGCCTTTATTAAGTTGAGGTACTTTCCTTTTATACTCATTTTATTGAGCGTTTTAATCATACATGGATGTTGTATCTTATCAAATGCTTTTTCTGCATCTATTGATAAAATCATATGATTTTTATCTTTTTTTTTGTTAATGTGGTGTATTACATTGATCAATTTGTGTGTGTTGAACTATCCTTGTGCTCCTGGAAAGAACCTCACTTGATTGTAATGTATTAATTTCCAAAGGTATTATTTTTTAATGAATTCTTGAGTTTGATTTGCTAGTATTTTGTTCAGGATTTTCCATCTGTATTCATCAGAGATATTAGTCTGTAGTGTTCTTTCATGTGCTGTCTTTGCCAGGTTTTGGTATCGGGGTTATGTTGGCCTTGTAAAATATATTAAGAAGCATTGACTCTTCAGTTTTTTGGAAGAGTTTGAGAAGGATGAGTTTGTCTGGGCCCTGGTTGGGGTGGTTCAGTAAAATGAATGCCAGCCTGTGAACCAAAGGGTCACCAGTTCAATTCCCAGTCAGGGCACATGCCAAGGTTGTGGGCCAGGTGCCTGGTAGGGAGTACATGAGAGACAACCACACATTGATGTTTCTCTTCCTCTCTTTCTCTCTCCTTTCCCCTCTCTTTAAAAATAAATAAATAAAATATTTTAAAAAATAAATAAATCTTTGACTGTTTGGTAGAATTCACTAGTGAAGCTATCTGGTTTTGGTCTTTTACTTTGGGGGAGGTTTTTGATTGTTGCTTCAATTTTCTCACTGCTAATCTATTTATATTTTCAATTCAACATGATTCAGTCTAGAAAAGTTATATATTTCTAGGAACTTATCCATTTCGCCTAGGTTATTGAATTTGGTGGCATATAGCCTTTCATAGTATTCTGTTAAGATCTTTGTGTATCTGTGATGTCTGTGGTAGCTTCTTTTTTATGCTGATTTTGTTTATAGAGTCTTTTCTCTTTTTTTCCTTACTGAGACTAGACAAGAGTTTGTTAATTTTATTAAACTATTCAAAGAATCTGTTCTTTTTTGTATTAATTTTTTGTATAGTCTTTTTTGTTCTCTATTTTATTTAATTCTGCTCTAATTTTTTATTACTTCCTTTCTTCTGCTGTCTTTGGGTTGCTTTTGCTGTCTTTTTCTAGTTCTTCAAGATGTAATGTTTGGTTGTTTACTTGGGATCTCTCTTGTTTCTTGAGATAGCCCTATAATGATATGAACTTCCTTCTCATCACTGCTTTTGCTGAATGCCAGAAGTTTTGATGTGGTGTATTGTCATTCTCATTTGCCTCTATATATTTTTTAATCTCACCTTTTATTTCATCTTGGACCCAGTCATTTTAAATAGTATGTTGTTTAATCTCCACATATTTATGAGTTTACTTCTCTTTTTGCAGTTGATTTCTAATTTCAAAGCTTTGTAGTTAAAGAGTATGCTTGGTACAATTTCATTCTTCTTGAATTTGTTGAGGCTAGTTTTGTGACATAACACATAGTCAATCATTGAGAATGTTCCATGTGTACTGGAAAAGGGTGTATAATCTGATGTTCTTGGATGAAAGTCTCTATAAATGTCAATTGTGTCCATTTGTCCTAATGTTTTATTTAAGGCCACTATTTCTTTATTGATTTTATGTTTGGATGATTTATTTATAGCTGTCAATGGAATATTAAGGTCCCTCAACAGAAATTGTGTTTTTGTCAGTTTCTCTCTTTAGTTCTGTTTGTAGTTGCTTTATATATTTCACTGCTCCTCGATTGGGTGCATATATATTAAGAAGTGTTATGCCTTCCTGATATAGTGTCTCCTTTATCATTATAAAATATCCATCTTTGTCTTTCATTACCATTGTTATCTTGAATCTACTTTGTCAGACATAAGTATGGTTATACCTGCTTTTCTGTGGATGTTGTTTGCAGAGTCATTAATTAATATATTTTAATCAGTTTTCAAAAAACTGTTACTTTTGCCTGTGAGGTACTCAGGGAATAGGGGAGCCCAAGGAAAGGGAAAGAGATGGTGTAATGGCCAGTTGGTGGAACAGTCAGAACATACACAATGTTTATTAAGTTTGGTGTCTTATATGAGCATGGTTCATGGCACCCAAAATAATTAGAATAGTAACACTAAAGATCACTGATCACAGATCCTCTAACAAATATAATAATGAAAAAGTTTGAAACGTTACAAGAACTACCAAAAACCTGACACAGACATGAAGTGAGTAAATACTGTTGTAAAAATGACACTAACAGACTTGTTCAATACAGCATTGTTACAAACGTTCAATTTGTCAAAAAAAAAAAGCAGCAATATTTGTGAAGCAAAATAAAGAAATGTGCAGTAATTTAAACTATACCTATATTATGGTTTTTGTGTGTGCCTGTTGAAAGGCAGTTGGAAATGCATGTTTATATTTCAGGACAATGATCTGGGTAAAAGGTACAGGATTTTCTCTTATTGTAATGAAGATATATAATCAAAGCTACAGAAAGTAAATAAAACACAAAGGAAGACTGCATAGTGAAATAAAATAATAGTACTCTGGGGAACATTTATTTAATGAACAGATAAGAGAAGAGTAAAGAAAAGGAATTCAAAGGCAGGTACAAGTTAGAAGGATATGCATGATGAGAGATATATTATAAAAGTTAAGGAAATAGGCAGTATCAAGAAAGAAGCATTCTTGAACAATGCCACAGCCAATACAATCAAGTACTATAATTTTGAAAAAGTCATTAATTTTAGGAAGAATGATGTCCCTATAAAGACTTTCAGTAGACATATGCATCAAAGGGTCAATTACAGAAATGTAAGTAGCAAAAGCAAGGTGAAATGTGAGCGGCATATAGATGACCAAAGAAAGAGAGAGTCACTTGTAGAAAAAAAGTAATAATTAAATAGGGAGCAATAAGAAGGATGAAAAACAAACAAATTTATAGGACTCCTGGTGCTTGCATTTCCTTCCTCTCTTCATTACATCCTTCTGTTAAGAAATGACTCCTTCCACTACCATTCTGCTTGATTCTGGAGTACTTCTAACCCACAGAACATTGACCATCTATCGACATCCAAAGTCCTCTCTTTTGGCAGCTCTGACTTGTAGGAAAGAGGTCTGAAGCTAAATATGTCCACACTGGGTCCCATGTAGAGCCATATTTGGTGGAAGCAATTTGACCAACACCCATAAGCAAGTATAGTGAAGAGACAGAAGAAAATGTTCTAATTTGAGCTCCTGGATACTGTAATACCCAAGTCTAGCTCTTTCTTTGGTCTTTAAATTTGTGACCCAATAAATTTCGATATATGCTTACATTTGTTCTATTTATCATTTGTAACCACCTGAATCCTGACTATAGCCTGATACCAAATAGTTATTATAAAGAAGGTAGAATACAGAAAACAGACAATATGTCAACTAAGCCCACAGAGGAAGAGAAAGGAGATCCAATCACCAGCAGGTAGAGGTATATCCTTGATTATGTAGGAGCATTTCATAATCCGAAGGGATAAAAAGGTGAAACAAAGTATCTATATCAACAAAACAAATGGAGGGAATTCAAGAATATAAAATAGGATTTAAATCAAGATCTGCAGAATAATAAATAACCAGTTGGCCAAATCACTGCAAGCAGTCAATAGTCAACTCCTCAATTCTGTGAAAATTTCCTTTCAGTAAGTGATTTGCCTAATTTAGTAGCATATATTTATTTTTATTGATTCATTCAATATTGGTACTACTTAGTATAATGCAACTTTAGTAAAATTTTTTGCATTGGCTACACACCCGCAAACACACACACACATACAATAGTTTTACTAATATTTTGAGCCATTTTCTTACTTTATGATAAGGATAACTAAATATTTTTAATAATGCACCTGAGAAAAACTCTACTTTTAAAAACACCAATAATTTTGGAATCAAATAAGGAAATACAGTGAGTAAAGATGGATAAAGTGGCAAATGAAGTACAAAGTCTGATTCTGCAGAGTAAAAATAGAGCTCACCCTGAAGTTAAAGAAGAAATCAATGTTAAGATAACATCTGTGCAAAGCTGATTCATGCAAGAGGAGCTTTAGAATTACTTTGGCTGTACTTGCAACTTTGGTATCATATAGAGAAATGTACATTAGACTTCCAGTCAAGATGGCAGCATAGGTAAATGTGGTACACACCTCCTCCCACAATGACATCAAAATTACAACTAAACTGCAGAAGAACCATCATTCAGAATCACCTGAAATCTGGCTAAATGGAAGTCCTACAACTAGTGAATTAAAGAAGCCACATTGAGATGGGTGAGAAGGTCAGAGATGCAGAATGGGAAACAGGCTGGTCCCACAACCACATGTGGCAGATAAAAATCAGGGAGGATATCTTGACTTCAGAGTTTCCCCATGAGGAGTGAAGGCATCCCAGCTTCACAACAGTTCCCATAACTTGTGACTGTAAAAACCAGTGGGAATTGTGGCTGAGGGAGATGGAGCTCTTATGGAGTTCCAGACAGCTCCTCTTAATAGAACCATATGCATATTTACTTGAACTCTTGTCATCTGAGCTCCAGGGATGGGGCATCAGCTGAAAAGGCACCAGAGACTTAAGGGGAAGAATTCAAATGTCTGGCATCAGGACAAGAGCTGGGGAACAGTTTTCTCCCAGGTAGAAGTGCTGGCAGAGGCCATTATTCATTTGATGAGCTATCCCCCCACAGAGCTGGCAGGCAGGTACCATATCTGAGATTCCATCAGCCTGGATCACACTATTTGCTCCAACCTGGTGATTTCCTGAGGCTACGTACCACCCAATTTTCAAGCCTACTTAAGCTGTTTCCAGTGACTTTTCAATAGGAATGGTTTGTCTTGGCTCATGCTTCAGGTTTTTCTAAAATTTCTCAAACAAGCAGTATCTAGCCTCAGTATGCCCTGTACCTCTTGCTAAGTGGCCCCAGGACTGGCACTAACAGCATCCTGCCTCAGCTCACAGGTTGGCCTCGCCTGGTCACTTCCAAGGCCAGCACAAGTGTAGCCATCTGCAGATCACTTTGTACCTCATGCTGGGTGGCCCAGGGCAGAACGCAGGCAGTGGCAGACCTTGGCCTGCACCTCTCAGGAGGCCCCAGGGCCAATGCACCCAGTGGACAGCTTCAGGTTACACTGAAGCATTGCCATCCACCCATCTCTGCAAGCAATAAAATCAAGGGGTGGACTCAGTGGGTACCAGAGCCCTGCTGATGTAAATCCTGCTCCGTGTGTTAGGCCACTACACAGTTGATCCTGCAGGGTAGTTGGAGGTTGGTAACCAGTGGTTGCAGCCAGTCCTTGCAGCTGATTGGCTTTGAATCCAATCCCTCCCATTGATGTACCAATAATCCCTCCCATTGATGTACCAATAGTAATCAAGGCTCAACTACAAGAGGAGGGTGAACACTGCCCACACCAGGGAGTGTGCACCTTCTCCACTCAGCTTGGGTGATTGGAGAGGCTGTGCCACTAGACCCTACAGAACACTTACTACATTAGGCCACTCTACCAAGCTTGGGAGATGTAGCAGCTTTACCTAATACATAGAAGCAAGCATGAAGAGGGTGTCAAAATGAGGAGACAAAAGAATATGTTCCAAATGAAATAACAGAACAAAATTCCAGAAGGAAGAACTAAACAAAATGGAGATAAGAAATCTATTACATGTAGAATTCCAAACACCGGTTATAAGGATGCTCATTAACTTAGTGAGAACTTCAACAAAGATAGGAAACATCAAAGTGGAACTAGAAAACATAAAAAGAAACAAGTCAGAAATGAAGAATACATTAACTGAAATGAAGAATACAAACAATACATTATAGGAAATCAACAGTGGAGTAGGCAAAGTAGAGAATGAAACCAGAGACTGGGAAGATAAGGAAGCAGAAAATGCCAATCAGAGCAGCAAAAAGAAAAAAGAATTTAAAAAATGAGGCCTGTGTAAGGAGGATCTGGGAATACTTCAAGTATACCAATATTCACCTCATGGGGATCCTCGAAGAAGAAGAGAGAGAGAGCAAGAAATTGAAAGCCTATTTGAAAAAATGATAGAAAACTTTCTTATCTTGGTGAAGGAAATAGACATACAAGTCCAAAAAGCACAGAGAATCCTAAAAAAGATGAACCCAAAGAGGTCCACACCCATATACAACATAATTAAAATGACAAAGGTTAAAGACAAAGAAAGAATATTAAAAGCAGCAGGAGGAAAGCAGTTCATTACCTACAAGGGAGATCCCATAAGACTGTCAGTTAATCTCTCAACAAAAGATTTGCAGGCCAGAAGGAACTGGCAATATTCAAAGTGACAAAAAGTAAGAACCTACAACCAAGATTATCCTACCCAGCAAAGCTATCATTTAGAATCAAAGGACAGATAAAGAGCTTCCTAGGCAAGAAATAGCTAAAGGAATCCATCACTACCGAAATAGTATTATATGAAATGTTAAAGGGTCTTCTTTAAGAAGAAAAAAAGATAAAAAATATAGGTACATAATGCCAATAATTACATATCTATCAACAATGGAATTTAAAAATCAAAATGAACAAGCAGAACAGAAACAGACTCTTATATACAGAGAACATATTGACAGTAACAGATGGGAGGGGATTTGGGGGGATGGGCAGAAAAGGTGAAGGGATTAAGAAGTGCAAATTGGTTGTTACAGAATAGTCATGGGGATGTAAAGTATGACATAGTCAATACCAGTCTAATAAGTATATACAATATCACATAAATGCAAGATTTATCAGGATGATCATGTAGTAAGTTATATAATATTCAATCCCTAGGGTGTACACATGAAACTAATAATATATGTCAACTGTAATTGAAAAATAAAAATGATTTAAATGAAAAAAAGAGAACTGTACATTAGAGTGTTTTAATGATTAAATATATATCTTTCTAAATGGAAATGATCATTGAAATGCAGCCCTCCTGTAGTTCTTATTTAGATTTATTTATTTACTATCAATGCTATTTGGAATTTGGACAACCTTATTATTTATAATATATGTTAATAATTAGCAGTTTAGTCCCTCAAAGTTCTGAAACGTAAATATGACCTTTGTCATGAAGAACTGTTCTTTTCTTTCTAGCTATCTGAGGCTGGGAAGGGAGCAAAGATAACCCAGCCTTGGTGTGAAACTGTTAATATCAGAATTAGCAACAGCAGGGGTGTTAGGGCAACTATTCTGGTGGTTTTTAATGGCAAATATGCAAGTTGCTGAGAAGAAGAACGGAAATGACCCCATTCCAGAGGGCAGTGAAAATCCTGATGACATCTTCAAGAATCTATTTGCAAATCTCAAGTCTTCTGGCAAGTAATGGGAAGAAAAATTCTAAGTATAGGCAAAAGTCGAATATTTCCATCAATTACTTATACTTGTGGCTGTACAAAATCCATAATACAATCACATCTTCCATTAGCCGATATATCTGTTGTGAAGTAGAGTGACCACAGGTCTCTTTCTTAAAGGACTGCAATATAGGAACTTACTCTGAGGCCCTAGTGAAAATTGATGTGGCTGCACCCACTCCAGGGCTGGTTTCCGTCTCCGCCTGAAAATATTGCCAAGGGTAAAGAGAAAAAACTGATGGTGGGAGGAACTGAAGACAAAAGACACATTACTCCTGTTACTCCTATTTCTTAATTAAAGTAGAAAAATAATCTGTTTTTTCACAAAGTCTTTCTATTTTCTTAGCATAATTATTGTTTAATGTTGCATCATTTATTCTTTTTATATTACCTTGTATGTTTTTAAAAATAAACAGGTGGAATAAAACAATTCCATCAGTACTCGCAAGAACAAGATTCTATTTTTCACATTTTTAAGTACAAACTGTTTAATTTGGTACGAATGGCATTAACCAGTCAGGGCCAAACCTAAAATTTTTTCATCAACTGTGTTTAAACACAGCTTCAGCTTTATGCAAATTAAGTTTTGAGCCTCTCCTTAGTGTCCTCTCAGTTCCATCTACCCCTTTCTGATTGTGTTCCAACCGCCTAAAACATCCTTCTTGTCCTCTTCTATTTATTTGCTCTAATAATTTGTCACAAATCACAAACATACAAATATACACTTGTCCTATGACTTTTATAATAGATGACCCTGGAAAATAAACTCAGGGCCAGATGTTGCTGTTCTCCCCTGCACTTGCTATTTTGCCTGCTGATCGGTCGTCAATCACAGCAGCCTTCCCTCTGACTCTGGAGGTGACCTCGCTGTCCTTCTCAACCCTGTACTTTACACAGCCCCTGCATGTTAACAGGACATGGCGGCTGAGATAAAAACCATTTATTAGTCTAAGTCCAAGTTGATATTCCATATACCGACATAAAATCATTACTTAATCAAGCAGTACAAAGATTTAAGAGGGCGCACAGGGTGATGGGGACAATAACTTTTTCAATTGTTTGAATGGAGACTGTGTGGCTAAAATAGGTAATACAGAGTAACAGGATAGAGTAGAGATGGCAGGACATCAAAGATAATTGTGAAAGTTTGATATGTCCTTGGAACATCCTAATCTAGATGTGCCGGTGGCAGTTGCATGTTCAGGACTGAAACCCCAAACCAAGTTCTAAGTTAGAATCTATACTTGGGAGTCCCCAGTGTAAAACATCAAGAAAAATTATGGGTAAGGATGAAGTCAACGGGGGATCGTGTAGTGTGGGAAGAAGAAAGGGACACAGGCAGAACCTTGGATAATACTCCTGACATTTAGGGGGCTGAAGGGTGAAAATCTTATTTGTGAAGTCAAGAAGGGATAGTTAACCAATCAGAAGGAACATGAAGAGAGGCAAAGTGCAGATTGAATCTCCATCATGTGGGCAGTGGTCAGAGTCAAATGCCAACATGAATTCAACTGAAATAAGAATCAAAAGTGCAACAGCATGGACGGACGTGGAGGACACTATGCTGAGTGAAATAAGCCAGTCAGAGTAAGACAAGTACCATATGATCTCACGCATATGTGGAATCTAAGGAATGAACTGAACAAGCAAAAAAGAAATAGACTCACAGATAGTGGGCAGGATGACAGCTAAGGGGAGGGGGAGAGTAGAAGGAGGAATGATCGGGCAAAAAAGAAAAGGGACTCACTGACATGGACAACAGGGCAGTGACTGTGGGGAGAGGGAGGCATAAGGGAACTAAATAGTAATGGAAAAAATGCAATAATAAAAAAACCGGTTATAAGCTTTGGAAGTGTGAAGGGTTTTGGCAGTGTCAGCTTTCAGTGGCACGTTGGGCTTCAGGAGAAACTGCATTAGGCTGAGGTGGGAAATGAGGGCTGTCGAGAAGGTATCCAGCCATGTACTATGAAAAATAGAGACATTTATTGAAGAAGATACAAAATAAAAGAAACATTGTACATAAGACAATGATGCCTTGGCTCCCTTCAAAATAGGCACCTTAGAACCTCACATAGTTCTCCCAATAACCATCAGCTGCCATATCATATTTTCCTGAATCTCATCAATAATCTTAAATCTCTTCGTTTTTAAAGGTGATTTTAGTTTTGGAAAAAGCCAGAAGTCACAGGGTACCAAATCTGGGCTGTAGGGGGGCTGAGTCACTTGGATGATTTGATGTTTTACCAAATATCCATGGAGGAATGTTCAAGCTTAAGGCAAAAGTTGATGCAGATTCGTTGCTCCACTCATTCAGTCATTTTAAATGTGACAGCCACACAGTACACATGCTCACTCAATGGCATCTACCACCCCCATTGACTAGAATAGTGAAGTTGTCATTGTTCATGCACGTGCATTCACTCTGCTCTCCTTGGCTGCCAGGTCACATGGGTGTCATGCAATTCGTTCTCATTATGTTAACAATGGTTGGATATTTCCCGGATAGACCTTATGTGATACAGGAGACAGTGAGTACAGTCTGCTCTTTCTGATTGGTTGTGAAACAAGGGCAGAGTATAGGGAAGAAGTTGGAGGATAATGTGCTAAACCTGAGGAATTTTTAATTTGAAGGAGGCTTGGCCATGTTCACATGTAAAGGAAGTTTTTACAAATGGAAGCCATTGAGATCAGTTAGTAAAACTGAGGCAGAACTGAGATTGAGTCAGTAACATAAAATTAACTTTGAACAGTTAATGGGAGGTAAGTATAGATGTATTGGGTTGGCCAAAAAGTTCATTTAGTATTTTCCATAAAATAAAAGATATATTTTTCATTTTTACCAATAACTTTATTGATTTGGATATTTTGAGTATACTACACAGCTATCTCCCATGTGGTATAACATTGATTGTTCTCAATTAATGTCTTGATTTGGTATTATCAATTTCAACTGGTCTATTCAATCATGAGCATTGTCCAACAAGAAATGTCCAGCACAAAACTTTGCAAACCACTTTGGCATGTTCGATCAGTCACAGTACCTTCTCTATACACTGCACACTTTTTTTTGCAACTTACCTTTCTTGAAATAATAAAGCATAATATGCTAAAAATGTTGCTTATTTTCTTCCATCTTCAGAATGAAAATGGCCACACAAAAACTCACCAATTTTGATAATTTTTAAAAATGCATGCTCATATGACAGCTGTCACAATACAATCTAACAAAATTGTTTAGAATTAGTTGAAAAACAACGAAGTGTTAGTAGAGCCATCTTATGGAAAAAACAAATGGAATTTTTGGTCAGTCCAATAGATAAAGATACATTTGTGAGTGACAGGGAGGAAATGGAGGAAGCTTTTGTGTACTGGTCTTAATTTTCTGTGTTACTTATGAGGCAATAGTTTCTGCTGACATTGGTGTTGTGGGCAGTCCTGGAGGAGGGTATCAGTATCAGTTTCCTAGGTCTCCCATAGCAAATTACCACAAATGGGTCTTAAAACAACAGAAATTTATAGTCTCACAGTATGGCAGCCAGAAGTCCAAAATCAAGGTGTCAGCAGGGCTGCTTTCTCTTTGAAAGCTTAGGAAGTGTCCTTCCTTGTCTCTCCCAGCTCTGGTGGGTCCTGGTTTCCTTGGCGTGTGTCTGCAGAATTTCAATTTTTGCTTTTATCTTTACCAGCTTTCTCTTCCACCTTCCTGTACCTCTTACAAGGAGAATTACTGGACTTAGAAACTGTCCAGATAATCCTCGGTGACCTCATATTGAGACCCTTAATGATATCCACAAAGACTACTTTAAAAATAAAATAGGTCATATTAACAGGTTCTGGGAGTTAGGAGAGAGACATATCATTTTGCGGGTCACCAGTTCAACTCACTATAATTTCTCTTGAATTCTGTTTCAAGAAGGCAGGCCACATACATTATACAATTTTCTTCTCCTGCTTCACATTCATAGACATGATTTTGCCATATATAAAAATAAATACTTAGCCACATTGTAAAACAAAAGGAATCATTCAAGGTGAACTAGAAACTCTAGAGAATGCCTGAATAATAGAAAGCGAAAAGAATACAAGCCACAGAGCATACCATAGCAGCAAAAAAAAAAAAAAAAAAAGTAGCATTACGGTGATCAATTCTGGGAAGGCATGGTACCTATACCAGGGAGGGGCTGAGGAGGAACACACAGTATTTTTGGTTATGGTATCACAGCAGGGGTAGTCAGATAGGTCAGCACTGGTAGCAGTAATGAAAAGTCCTCCAGGCAGAAATAGCAAGTGAATGACTTTAGGCAAAGAGACGCATGAATGTATACTGATAGCTAACAACATTTGGTTGTGAGTGCCCGTCTCAGAAAACCAACAGCGAGGGATGCTGCTCTCTCAGGTATCACTAAAAAACAAAACAGTCACACAGCAGCTTGCATGCATCTCTCTAAATAAAAAGAGGAGATGGGCATACAGGACATTTCAGCTACAAAGATAAGTGCCCATACAAGTAACAGATATTAAATAGAACCCTAAAGGAGCTATAAACAATGGAAAACTTATGTGTGCCAAAAGAGTTAACAACAAGCAGAATAGAATTTTGAAAATATGTATACTGAATATATATTAATATTAATATCAACAGAGATGTAGGAGAATATCATACCTGCAAGAAGAATAAGTAATTATGAAACAAAAAATAATTGGAGATTTTAGAAATGCAAAAATACAGTTGTTGCAATTTTTTAAAAATTTCCTGATTATACAGACTAAAACTGATGGACAAAGTTGAGCACCCGAGTGCTCTGTCATGCCAAGCCAACGAATAAGCTCGTCATGTAACTCCAAAGGTTATGAGAAGGAAAGCAGAAAATGGAGGAAAAATTTACACATCTATGTAAAAGTAACTGTAGTTGTAATAGAGCAAGCACTTACATACTTCTTAAAATGTACCAAACACTGTTTTAAGCACTTAACATATATTTATTTAATCCTCACCACAAACCTTTGAGAGGAGAGGTTATTAACTCATCTAAAGTCACATAGATAACGAAGAGAGGAGCTGGGTACAAACCTTAGCACCCAGGCTCCGGAAAGCAGCTCTTAACCATGACACGAACCGCCAAAGCCTGACAGTCATCAGCTTATACAGGAGGCACAATCGAATAAGCGATAGTAGAGAAACCTCCAAAACTGAAGAAAGGCATGAACTTCTCTGAGAACAACAACAAAAAAGCAAACCAAAATGACAAATGACCCACTTCTACTCAATACTTTTTCTTTTTTAGGGTTTGAGGCTAATCAATGAAGATGGCAAGGAGGAAGGCATGTAGTGTGTTGTGGTAATCACAAGGTGTTGTCATTCCTTTAAAGATTTTCTAAAGCCACCTTCTTTAAAATGAGAGTTAATTAGGGAGAGGTATTTAAGACCCATAGTTGTATTTCCCCAAAATATTTCAAATTAACCAACACAAAAACATAAATGTAAGCATTATACCAAACCCAGAGAGAGTGACTCAGATGAAAGGAGGGTTCAAATGACTAAGCTATACAAACTACATCCATCAGAAATATATCTATATGCTTTCTTACCTGTATTTGATTTTCTAATTACAAAGAGTGTTGCCTTATCTATGGCATAACTATTTATTCAGCTTACCTGATTTTTCCTAAATTATATTGTTACAACTATTAATCAAAATTAATTATGCTACCATGACATTATTGTACACAGCCTAACTAACATGGCTAGATGTTCATTATTCATTAGCCCAGGAGAACAAGATTTTGGTCAATAAGGGGGAAAAAGGTATGTTTTGATGAGGTGCTCCTCAAGGTTGGTAAATTTAGATGGAGTGACTTTATGAGATATCAAGGTCTATATAATGCACCTGAAAAATTTGTAGACATTCTCAATGAAAAAAAAAAAAGCAATTAAGAATAAAGAATACTATCTCCTTTCATATGTAAAGGGACTTATATTAGCATAATTTCATGTGACTATTTATATAATGCAAGTTTTGAACATTGGATGGGTGATGAAATTATGACTCAGAGACAAGGTATACAGGAGACAAAATCAACATGGACTAAAATTGTGATTCCTCTCCTAGTATTCCTTCTACTGCATCATAAAATATAGCACTTTAGTTAGGGACAACCATGTAAAACTTTGTGTGTAACATGTTAATTTCAGAACAAATCAAAATAAAACATCAAAGAATATTCAATAACTTCCTTCAGGAATTAATTCCAGTATTTAATGCCACTGTGTAATTGACGGCAATTTCTCCTAATACAGGAGAGAATCCAGTCTCTTAGTTCAAGTTATTAAGTGCATTTTTTATTAAAAAGCACAGTTGATGAAAAAATATCTGAAAATTTGTTGTTTTTAATTGTTGTTCAAGTACAGTTTTGTCCATTTTGCCCCCACTCTTGGCCCACCACCCCTTGCCTTTGTCCATGAGTCCCCCATATATGTTCCTTGACCGCCCTTCCCTGTTTCCCCCCATCTTCCCCTCTGTCTTCTCCTCTGTTCACTGTCAGTTTGTTCTTCACTTCAATATCTCTGGTTACATTTAACTTGCTTGTTTCTTCTGTAGATTAGTCTCCACTTACAGGTGAAATCATATGGTATTTGTTTTTTACCGCCTGGCTTATTTCATTTAGCATATTGCTCTCCAGTTCCATCTATGCTGTTGCAAATGGAAGGAGCTCCTTCTTTCTTTCTGGTGTGTAGTATTCCATTATGTAAATATACCATAGATTTTTGATCCACTCATTTACTGATGGGCACCTAGGTTGATTCCAACACTTGGCTATTGTTAATTGTGCTACTATGAACATTGGGGTACATAGGTTCTTTAGAATTGGTGTTTCTAGACTTTTAGGGTATATCCCAGCAGTGGAATTGCTGGGCCATAAGGCAGTCCCATTTTTAGTTTTCTGAGGTAATTCCACACTGTTTTCCACAGTGGCTGCACCAGTCTGTATTCCCACCAACAGGGTACCTGAGTTTCCTTTTCTCCACAACCTCGCCAATACTTGTTGTTTCTTGAATTGGTTATAATGGCCATTCTGTCTGCTGCAAAGTGGTATCTCATTGTGGTTTTAATTTGCAACTCTCTGGTGGCTAGTGATGCTGAACAGCCTTTCATGTGTCTCTGGGCCCTGTATATGTCCTCCTTGGAGAAGTGTCTGTTCAAGTCCTTTGCCCATTTGTTTTCCTAGAGTGGAGTCGTGTGAGTTCTTTATGTATTTTGGAGATCAAACCCTTTTCCGAGGTATCATTGGCAAATATATTTTCCCAAATGGTTGGTTTCCTTTTTATTTTGCTGATGTTTTCTTTAGCTGTGCAGAAGCTTTTTAATTTGATGAAGTCCCATTTGCTTAATCTTTCCTTTATGTCCCTTGCTCTAAGGGACATATCGGTGAAAATATTGCTGCATGGAATATCTGAGATTTTCCTGCCTATGCTCTCCTCTAGGACTATTATAGTTTTGTGACTTATATTTAAGTCTTTTATCCACCATGAGTTTATTTTCATGTATGGTGTAAGTTGTTGGTCATATTTCATTTTTTTGCATGTAGCTGTCCAGATGTCCCAACGCCATTTGTTGAAGAGGCTATATTTACTCCATTTTATGCTTTTGCCTCCTTTGTTGAATATTAGTTGACCACAGAGACACGGGTTTATTTCTGGGTTCCCTATTCTGTTCCATTATATATTCTGTTCCATGATCTGTGTGTCTGTTCTTATGCCAGTACCAGGCTGTTTTGATTAGGGTAGCCTTGTAGTATAGTTTGATATCAGGTATTGTGATCCCTCCTAGTTTGTCTTCTTTCTCAGAATTGCTGCAGCTATTTGGAGTCATTTATGGTTCCATATACATTTTTGAATTGTTCATTCTATATCTGTGAAATATGTCATTGGTATTCTAATAGGCATTGTGTTGAATCTGTAAATTGCTTTGGGTAGTATGGACATTTTGATGTTGTTAATTTTTCCAATCCAAGAACACGGTGTATGCTTCCATTTATTTGTATCTTCCTTAATTTCTATCTTCAGTGTTGTGTAGTTTCTGAGTACAGATCTTTTCACTCCTTGGTAAGGTTTATTTGTAGGTACTTTATTTTTTTGTTGTTGGTATAGCGAATGGGATTTTTTTCCTGATTTCTGATTCTGACATTTTGTTGTTGGTGTACAAAAATGCCTTCGATTTCTGAATACTGACTTTGTATCCTGCTGTTTTTCCAAATTCACTTATTACGGTGAGTAGTCTTTTGGTGGAGTCCATGGGATTTTCTATGTACACAATCATATCATCTGCAAACAATGACAGTTTTACTTCCTCCTTTCCAATTTTAATGTCTTTCATTTCTTTTTCTTGTCTGATGGCTGTGGCTAGTACTTCCAATAATATGTCAAATAGAAGTGGTGAAAGCGGACATCCTTGTCTTGTTCATGATCTTAGTGAGAAAGGTTTTTGTTTTTGCTCATGGAGTGTGATGTTGGCTGTAGGTTTCTCATATATGGCCTTTATTATGGTGAGGTATGCTTCCTCTACTCCCACTTTGCTTAGTGTTTTGATCATAAATAGGTGCTGTACTTTGTCAAATGCTTTTTCTGCATCTATTGGTATGATCATATGATTTTTCACATCATTCTGTTCTGTGATGTATTACATTTATTGATTTCTGAATATTGTACTATACTTGCATCCCTGGGATGAATCCCACTTGATCATAGTGTATGATCTTTTTAATGTGTTGCTGTATGTGGTTTGCCAATATTTTGTTGAGGATTTTAGCATCTATGCTCATTGGCAATATTGGCCTGTAGTTTTCTTTCCTTGTGCCCTCTTTATCTGGTTTTGGAATTAGGGCAATGCTGGCTTCATAAAAAGAATTTGGGAGTCTTCCCTCTTTGGGGATTCTTTTGGAATAGTCTGAGAAGGATGGGGTTAACTCTTCCTTAAATGTTTTTTAGAATTTTCCTGGGAAACCATCCGGCCCAGGACTTTTGTGTCCTGGAATTTTTTTATTACTGCTTCGATTTCCCCAGCTGTATCAGTCTGTTCAGGTTTTCTGCTTCTTCTTCATTCAGTTTTGGAAGATTTTATTTTTCTAGGAATTTGTCGATTTTACCAATTTTCAAATTTCTTGGTATATAGTCATTTATAGTAACTTCTTAATGTCCTATGTATTTTCTGTGATATCAGTTGTGATCTCTCCTCTTTCATTTCTGATTTCATTTATTTGGGTCTTCTCTCTTTTTCTTTGATGAGTCTGCTTAAAGGCTTGTTGATTTTGTTTATCTTTTCAAAGAACCAGCTCCTGGATTTATTGATACTTTGAATTGTTCTCTTAGTTTCTATGTCATTTAATTCTGCTCTGATCTTGGTTATTTCCTTCCTTCTAATTGCTCTGGGCTTTGTTTGTTGTTCTTCCTTCAGTTCTTGTAGATACTGTGTTAGATTGTTTATCTGAAATGTTTCTATCTTTTTCAGGTGGGTCTGTATTGCTATGAACTTCCCTCCCAGAACTCCCTTTGCTCTGTCCCATAAGTTTTGGACAGTTGTGTGTTTCTTTTTCACTTGTTTCCAGAAAAATTTTGATTTCTTGTTTGATCTCATTATTAACCCATTCATTGTTTAATAGCATGCTATTCAGTCTCCATGAGTTTGAGTGATTTTGAGTTTTTACCTTGAGGTTGGTTTCTAGTTTCAGGCCCTTGTGGTCCAAGAAAATGCTTGATATCATTTCAATTTTCTTGAATGCACTGAGGCTTGTTTTGTGTCCTATCATGTGGTCTATCTTTGAAAATGGTCCATGTGTATTTGAAAAGAATGTGTATTAGGCTTCTTTAGTATGAAAGGTATATATATATAATGTTAAATCCATTTGATCTAGGACATTGTTCAATGCCACAATATCCTTGTTGATATTTTGTCTAGAAAAGCTATCTATTGTTGACAGTGGGGTGTTAAAATCCCCTAGTATAAGTGTGTTGCTGTCTATGTCTTTCTTGAAGTCCTCCAAGATTTTCCTTATATATTTGGGTGCTCCTATGTTGGGTGCAATATTTACAATGTTTATGTCTTCTTGATGGATTCTTCCCTTGAGCATCATGTAGTGTCCTTCAGTATCTGTTTTATGGCTTTTGTTTTGAAGTCTATTTTGTGTGATATAAGTATTACTACCCTGGCTTTTTCTTCCTGTCCATTTGCTTGGAATATTCTTTTCCAACCCTTCAGTCTCAGTATGCTCAGTATGGGTACATCTTTTTTTCTGACGTGGGTCTTCTGTAGGCAGCATACATGTAGGTCATGTTTTCTTCTCCATTCAGCTACCCTATGTCCTTTGATTGGAGCATTTAATCCATTAACATTTAAGGTTATTATTCATAGGTACTTATTCATTTTTCCCTCTTTGTTCCTGTGTCCCTTTCTCTCTCTCTTTCTTCCTGTTCTCATAGAAGTCCCTTTAGCATTTCTTTCAGTGCTGGTTTGGTGGACGTGTATTCTTTCAGCCTTCTTTTGTCTGGGAAACTTCTTATTTCTCCTTCCATTTTAATTGAGAGCCTTGCTGGGTAGAATTGTCTTGGTTGCAGGCCTTTGCTTTTCATTACTTGAAATATTTCTTGCTATTCCCTTCTGGCTTGTAGTGTTTCTGTTGAGAAAGCAGCAGCTAGCCTTATCTTTGCACCCTTTTATGTTACTTCTTGTTTCTCTCTTGCTGCTTTTAAGATTCTCTCTTTGTCTTTAGAACTTGGCATTTTAATTAGGATGTGTCTTGGAGTAGGCCTCTAAGGGTTCATCTTGATTGGGACTCTCTGTGCTTCCTCAAGTTGCATGGTATTTTCCCTCTCCAGGTTCAGGAAGTTGTCTGTTGTTTTTTGAAACAGCATTCTTATCCCTTGCTCCTTTTCTTCTCCTTCTGGTATTTCTATGATTCGAATGTTTCATTTCATGTTGTGCTGCATTTTCCTTAAGGTATCTTCATATTTTTGGGGTCTTTTTTCATGCAGCTGCTCTTCCTGGGTATTTCTTTCTACTTTATCTTCCAGCTCACTAATTTGGTACTCTACTTCATCCAGCCTGCTTGTAGTTCATTCTAGTGTTGAAAATTTGTTCTTTAATGAGACATTTTATGGAGTACTAACACAGCTGGAGCAGCAGCAACTTGCAGCAACTTGTGTAACTCAATCACCTGGTCCTCAATGACATATGGTATTGTAAAAAATTAACATATGCAATTTAAAAATCAATTCATATATGTATGATAAATTAAAAGTAAACTAAAATCAAACATAAGCATTGTAGAGAACAATACTTTTAAAAGCACTTATGTAATCACCACTAGACTTAAGAAAGTGAGTATCACCAGCTATATTATTTCACTGTATAACTCTTCCTCAGTGCAATTTGCCAGCATTTTTGATAGCTTATTTGGGTTGTTACCAGTTCTTGTTGTTACAAACAAGTTTGATAAGAATAGAGTTTTGTAAATATCTTGAGACAAATGTGCAAGAGTTACTCTAGTCTATATACATGGAAAGAGATTTGCCTGGTCACAAAGGATATCCATGCTAAATTACTTTGAGTATAAAATCACCAAAGTGGTTTTTGTCATTTATACTCATTCCAGCATTAATATATATTTTCTATTTTGCATACTTTAATTTGAGAACAAAATAAACAAACAAACAAAAAACACACATCCAAAGCTGATGTGAAATGTGAGAAGGGAAGGCTTGAGGCCTTTATTACCTGTTGTAGGCAAAGACATGAGAGAAGGAAAAAAAGAAACACTAAACATCAGCTTAAGAAACCAGGTGGGCTAGGCCGCTCACAGCTTCAGGGGGAGCCATGAAGACACTATACAAAGGGACAGAGAGCACAAGATCTGCAGGTAGAAACTCCTAATCTCCTTCTTCCATGAGAGAGGCATCCTCACTACCCTCAAGGAAGGGGGTTCTCATCAGAAACAGCTCCACCTGGTTCTTCTATCACTCCATTTTCATCAATGCTAGGCCTAACTTGGTCACACAGTAGATGCGGTTGGAGTGGGTCTGGGGATGCTCGAGTCAGAAGCCAGAATAGAGCAGCACAGTTTCAAACAGAAGCACCCCAGTGTCCTTGACAGTTTTGTCATTCCTGTCTGCCTCCTCCTTTTGCTGCAGAGTCTCCACACTGGGGTGGTGGGGGTTGATCTCCAGGTGTTTTTTGGCCATCACGTAGTCCATTGTAGAGTTATCCCAAAGTGCCTGGGCTTCCATGATGTATGCCATGTTAGCTGTCTGGCTGTAGGTGTGAGTCACAACGCAGCAGGGTAAAGACAAGCCTTTTGGAGACTGTCAACTTCTCACCCTTCTTATCCAAGACTTCTTTCATGAGTTTGCAGAGGTTCTCAAACTTGGCCTTGATATCTTTCATTTTCTTCCCCACTTCATCCTCTGGCAGACCCAGGCCCTACCTGGTAACTGAGACCAAGCTCTTCCCATCAAATTCCTTGAGCTGCTCCATCGTATATACTATCTCAAAGCACCACTTCCACACTCGCTCCACAAAAGCAAAGTTGGCAACTTGCTCTCTGTTCTCACCAGTGATTTAACAGATGGACTTCCAGGCCTCCTTAATGTGATAAACATATTCCAAAGAGAAGTCACTTCATCCCTAGACTGGGAGGTGTGATAGTGCAGAAGCTCCAGAAGGCCAATTAGTAGAATCTTCATGGATTCCAAGTTTTAGGTTTTAGAGAATGCTTTATAGAATTCCTTATAGTTCTCCTTGTCTTCTGCCACCTCAGAGATTTTTTTACAATGCTTTTATGAATGACCTTCAAGGTTTTGCTTTGCTGGAGCATTTCTCAGGAGATGTTTGGAGGTAGGTCCTCAGAGTCAACTGCACTGAAGATGAAGTTGAGATACTCTGGTATCAGTTCATCACAACTGTACATGATGAACACACAGTGGTCCTTGAGTTTGATGTGGTAGTTGTTCTTGTTCTCAAAGAGGTCAAAGGGAGCCCAAAGGGGAGGATGAATAACAATTTCCTGAATTCCAGCTGATCTTCTACAGAGAAGTGCTTGACTGCCAAGTGTTCTTCCAAGTCATTTGTAAGGCTCTTATAGAACTCCACATTCCTTCTGGGTGATGATATCAGTTTCTGGTACAAATGGGCTTGGTCTTGTTCAGTTCTGTCTGATTGATATATTTCTTCTTAATATTCTTTGTTTTCTTTTTCTTATCCTTAAACTATCACCCTCGTCTGAGCCCTTGTCTTCAGTCTCAGGTTTCTTATCATCATCTTTATCCTTCTCTCAACTTTATTTTCCTCTGCTTCATCATGATGAATTCTTTTCTCTTGTTGTTTATCCAAATAAAGGGTAATGGGATAACATATCCACTATGAGTGCTTCTTCTCCACTTCTTTGACCTGTTTCTCCTCTAAGTACCCTGTCTGGTCTTCTTTAAGGTGAAGATCACATTGATACCCTGGTCAACAGTGACTCACCATAATCAGATCACAGAGTGAAGAACCCCCAGCAGAAGACTCCCAACACCAAATTGTCCAATCATGGAGATGTCTGCACCAGCCTGCAGAGCCTCCATAAATGCTTTCGTACCCAACTTGGCAATGGTTCCCAGATTATTTACGAGATCAACTCTGTTCATGCCAATGCCTGTGTCTACCAGAGTCAGGGTGTGATCCTGGGAGTTGGGGATCATGTCAATGTCTATCTCTTTACCTATCACTGTCCAACTTGGAAGCATCAGTTAAGCTCTCATAGTATATCTTGTCTAAGGCACAAGAAGCATTACTGATCAACTCCCAAAGAACAATTTCCTTGTTGTAGTAGAAGGTATTGATGATGAGATACATAAGTTTGGAAATTTCTGCCTGGAAGGCGAAAGTCTCTACCTCCTCTTCTCCGTAGAGCACTTCCTCAGGTGTCTTGACGACGAAGAGATGCAAGTACTAGAGAGTAGGGGAGTCAGGGAGTGTTTAGCTCACAAACTGCAAGAGGCGTGCACTAAGGTGACTCAAGAGAGTCCAGGGTAAATATTAAACAAATTTTTAAGTTTTTAAATCTGGTGCCTCTTTTAGAATTGGGCTATATTTTTAATTTCAAGTTCCTTGACTCCTAAGTTTAAGAATTTTAAAATAGTCTGTGGAATATTCATATTTGTTCTTTGCAAAATATATATTCCTGTTTTTACCCATTTTTATGAATCACCTGTTCTCATTGTTTTCATTCTGAATATTAATTATCTGCCAGTTGTAAATGCTGAAAATATTTATTACAGATTAGTGTTTGTATTTTCCTTATCTGTAAGGTGTCTTTTGCTAAACAAAATTCTTCATTTTTAAAATATCATTAAGTTATCAATTGGGGGGAGCCTATGCCATTGATATGATTGATTAAAGATGTTTCTCCACCACAGATATAAAGGTATTTCTTTACAGCTAGGCATATTAGCCTTTATCTAATATTTATTTGTATAAATTGTGAAGTAAGACTGAAGTTTAATTTTGTTTAAATAAGTGACCATATTTCCCACTAATATTTCTTGAATAGTCTCTCGATTCCTGCTGGCCTGCAATGCCCTTTCTGCTATTGATCAAATTTGAATTCATGAATGTGATGTTTTCTGGGCTTGCTATTTTATTACACTTGTTTACTTGTTTATCTCTTCATCAACACCACTCTGTTCTTCATCACTATAGCTTTTAATAAAACTTGATGCTTAAAAGGAAATTTCTTCACCTTAGTTTTCTTCTTAATAATACCCTGGCTTTTTTTGGTCTTTTACTCTTTTATATAGAACCCCTTTATCACATTCTCTAAAAACACTGTTGAGTTTTTTTTTATTTGAAAGTATAGTTTAAGTTGAAGAAATATTCTTACATTTATATTACTGAAATTTTATATCTAAGAATACATTTCTTTTATTTAAATGTTCTTTTGATATCTTTCAAAAACAGGCACTCCAAAGTAATGACTCACTAAAGTTAACCAGTATATTCACTTTTCTACTGAACAAAAACACTTCGTATATTTCAACTTTAATCATACCTTCCCAACTCACACGTTACTTTTGCCTTGGGTTTTAGTTCTTTTGCTTTATTCCCACATTTAAAGTGTATTATTACTATTTCAGATAGTGATTTTTAGAATTTAGGCATGCATTTAACTTTTTTCCTAATTTGTGTTGTACTTCAGAATTTACTTCTGTTATCAATTTTTTTATTCCTGAAATTCATTTTTTTATAATTTAATGTAGTCTACAGGCAATAAATTTCTCAATGATTATGTTTTCCTTGAAAAATGCCTTCATTTGGCCTTTTTTCTTAGAAATTTCATTTAATCTAAAATTCTAGTTTGAGATTTATTTTTGAACACATTAACAATAACTTTCTATTGCATTTTTGTCCTCTATTCTTGTGTCTGAGCAGTCAGCCATTAGTCAAATTGCTGTTCCTTTTTTTAAGGTAAATTGCCTTTTTCCTTTGCTTGCTTTTATGATCTCTCTCTCTCAATCGTTTTTTCTCTCTCTCTTTCTCTGACAATTTTGATGATTTAAAATGTAAATTCTGTCTTACTTTTTGCTTCAATTTGCTTTGTTCTTACTTCTGAAACTTTTGTGCTTTAATAATGTAAAATTTTCAGCTTTCATTTCTGTGTGTAGATTTTCACTGTTGCCCCTGTTAATTCTTTGTAGAATCTCAATTAGATACCTTAGATTGTCTCAGTCTCTCCTCTGTCTCATCTATTTTTTCATATTTTCCAAAAAAAAAAAAGAAAGAAAGAAAGAAATGAGTAAATGTAAGTCTGTGTGTTAAATTCTAGGTCATTTCTTTAGCCTGTCTTTCCACTTCTTTCTTAGCCCATGGTTAACCATTTATTGTGGTTCATTTTTCATTTTACTTAAAATGTTTTTCATTTCTAGAAATTTGGTATTTTCCAAATATTCACAAGTTTCTTCTTACTTGCTTGCATTTTCAAGCTTCTTTTTCATTAAAAAAAAAAAATTCTAATCAGCCCTGGCTGGTGTGGCTGAGTGGATTGAGTGCCAGCCTGTGAGCCACAATGTCACCAGTTTGATTCCCAGTCAGGGCACATGCCTGGGTGGTAGTCCAGGTCCCCAGCTGGAGACATGTGAGTCAACCGATATCTCACACAATGATGTTTCTTTCCCTCTCTGTCTTCCTCCCTTCCCCTCTCTCTAAAAATAAATAAATAAAATCTTTTAAAAAGTAAATAAAAGAGACCCAGGAAAGCTCACTTGCCCTTTGGAAAAAAAATCCTAATCACAATTAAGTTTATAATTTGGCATGTGGTATTTCAGAGGTTACATCTTTGTGGTTATGTTTCTCCCTCATTCATGAAGGCTTTTTCCTTTTATACTTCATGACTTTTGTCCATGAGTTGTTCATTCTCCTTAGAACTTTAACTTGGATATTATGTGAGGCCAAAGTTTCAGTTGTCATTCCTCTAGAGAAGAGTAGCATTTACCTGGGTTAACTGCCTAACATTCTTTTAAAATAAGGAAATAGATGTTCTGTGGTTTTCCTTCATTTTCTTCACAAGACTTTTGCATGTTGGATATTTTTCTATCATTTCCTTTTTTTCTTTTTATTTATTATTATTTTTTAAATTTGTTTCTCCCCACCACTCCCCCACACCCCATCCACCCCCACCTCCCACCCTAGAACCTAACCCCTTTGGCTTGTCCATGTGTCCTTCATACATGTTCCTTGATGACCCTTTGCCTATTGTCCCCTATTATCCCTCTCCCTACTCCCCTCTGATTACTGTCAGTCTGTTCTTTATATCAATGTCTCTGGTTTTATTTTATTTGATTGTTTGTTTTGTTGATTAGGTTCCACTTGTAGGTGAGATCACATGGTATTTGTCTTTTACTGCCTGGCTTATTTCACTTAGCATAATCTCCAGATCTCAAAAGGCTTAGAGAAGAACTACGCAGAGTAAGAAACAAGTTTGTGATGCTGCATTGGAAACAAAGGCATTCACACAGCCATTCTTACCTGTGTGCTTAAGGCCTTGAATTTTTTTTCTTTTTTCTTTTTTCTTTTTCTTTTTGGTCTGGTTTGGCAGTAAAATCTGGCCCATGCTTTCCTTCTGTTAGCATTTTTCTGATGTAGTTTTACCCTCATTTTACTTTTAATCATCTGGGGGAATTTTGTTTTAGGTAGTTTCCTTGTTACCAGCATCTTACTGAATTTTGTATTTTGACCCATTCTCCAGGTCTATTTTTCATCTGGGAAGTTTCACACATATACATGAAAATATGTTCGTTCTATATTTACAAAAAAAAATAAATGCAAGGTTCCTCATGTCATAAAGATTATGAATTACAGTCGGAGGAGGGGAGGCTTAATTTTAAGGCATATTTCCCCCCTTCTCTTCGCACTAAAGCAGGAAGGACAAGTTACTTTGGAATGTTTTTGGTTCATGCTTCTCTGGTGCCACCCTGCCCCCGGCACCACCACCGCACTGAGGATGGATACATTATGTCCTAGGGCTGTCTTCTAGACCCCGTACCTTGAGCATTCCCTAGTCTTTGTATTTTGTCTGTAGCTCCCATGAAGGTTTTAAAGGGGATAAGATCTCCAGGGTTCCACAGGATCCTTCAGGTGAAGACCATCTTTGATTCTCATTTTCCAGAGTTCTAATTTTCTTTGTATTTTGGCATTTGTGAATTTCTTATTTTTGTGCAGTTTTAGCAATGGATTTTTACTTTGTATGGCATTATCATTAGGAGGGTTACATGGTGCTTCTAGCATTACATATTCTCTTAAAAGAAAGTACTTACATTATTTTTTGAATACTTAATATCTTTACTTTCCCATACAGTGTAACATTAAAATAGATAATCTTTAAAAAGCACTTAGCAAAGTGTCTCATGTGTAGCAAGTTGTGAAATATTTTGTCTCTACATGATCATTATAATTGAGATGTGGTAAGGTTGAATTCTCTATTCACAAGCTACATATAAAATTCTGAGAGATCACATATGTCACTTCAGATTTCACGACTGCTGAATATCACAAGCTCTACAATGTTCCAAAGAGCATTATAAATGTGCAGACTTCTGTTACATTTACATTATCTACATAATTAAAACAGTTTGATTAGAAAGTATTGTCAATTCTGATTTTCCTCCTTTCACCTACATTATAGGAAAAAGAACATTGAAGAATTTTAAAAAGGGTGGTAAAATAATGGCTATTTTATTTCTTATTCTCTGAATTTATTATACAATGGATGTGTTAAAACTAGTTAAAATGTAAACAGTTTCCAATTTATATCTTATAATTTGCAAGTATAAAAAGCTTCCCTGACATTTTGTACTGAATAAATACTTTCAAAGCATTGATCTTTGGTGTGTATCTGTGGCATTCATTTACCATGTGAATTTTTTTACTTCAAAATAAATACATATTGTATGTTCAATAGCAATAGAAAACTAAAGTTAAAAAAAGCAAAATGGCTTTCCCCCCCCCCTGTTTAGTTTAACATAATAGCTAAGATTGCATTTCAAGCTTCCCTTGAAAATATCCAGACATATTTCTTCCTCTATGGTTCCTTAATTGCAGAAAAATTAAATTATTAGAGTAATTAGCTTTCTAAAAATTCATAAAACACCCTTTCCCAGTGTGTAGAATTGCCATATAAACTAGAATTCCCAATTACATTTGAATTTCAGACAAAGATGAATATATTTTTAGTATAAGTATGTCCCATGCAACATTTGGGCATTCTATACAGAAAGCCAGGTGTTTACATTAGAAGATTAATGTCAATTGGGGAAAACTCTCAGGTTGCATTTTGTAATACTGCATTGCCAGCAAATAGGATTCATAAGTATTCATCTCTGCACCCATTAAAAATAAAACAGAAACTTTTCTCATATATATCAACCCATGTATCACCTCAAATATGCTATATATCACATATATACATAATACATATCACACATCATATACTACACATATCACCTTATGTATATCATCTGGATAACCAAGTCTCCTAATATATATTACATTTTTTTGAGATTATTGTTGTATTCTTAAAACCAAAACATATAGCTGGCAGATTACACCTATGATCTTCATTGGAGCTGAACAAATAGGTTCAATAGAGATCAAGAAAAATAAAAACTTTACATACACTAAAAAATACACTCTATTAAGGCAGGAATGCCATTTACAAATATGGGTAAATGGAATTTCATAATATGTGTCTATTCTCAAAATTCAAATTATACCTAAAAGTCCAAACTACACCAAAAGAAGTCAAGCACCCATTTTCTGTGTGTGGGTGCATGTGTGGGCATGGGTGTGCACACATGTGAACACAAGGACAACCCTTTATTTTCTTTTTAAAAACAGGCAGAGTTAAGCAGATCAATCAATTGTCTAGGTATCAGGAAAACATATCTAATTTGGCCTTGGGTTGCAATTATATTTATGAACACAAATCTAACTGTCACTTATGAAAATAAAGATTGGAATACGAAAGAGTTTTAGAAACCTAGTGTAACCGCCTCACACTTCTGATGAGGGACTGAAGCCCTGTGATGTCACCCCCGTCTCTGAGGGCTTGTGCCTGCTCCACACAGCCAGGCTGCTGACTGTCACCTAGGTGTCGTCTTCCTCTTACAAGGCTTCCTTCTCAACATTCTCCTAGGAAGGGGTGTGGAAAAGATAAAAATATACTTTTCAAATTATTTTATTCATATGAAAAGACTTTGTCTTTGGCTTCCCAATTTGTTAACTGCGTTCACTTGAGAATGAAGTGCAGTAAGTATTCCCTGGCTGTCGAAAGGTAGCACAGAATTTCAGACTGCCTAGAAAGACTGAAAATGTTAGGCAAGCAGATTACATCCCCGCGTGCCAGATTCAAAGCTACTGGGTATTTTTACAGGCGTTCAGTGACCGCTGTGTGGCTTTCTCAAGAGCACGTAGAGCTCTCTGTGGGCAGAAGTGGGTTTGAAGACTGGCTCTCCCTCTTTTCAGTGTTAGGCGCCGCTGACCTTTCTGTCGACGTGGACTAGCTCCGGAATGCAGCCGGCGTTCCTCAGCCACTCTGGTTGCTCCAATGTAAAGATATTGCTGACCCTTCCTCTTCTAAACTTAAAATGTTCAAGTTCCTCAGGGCAGGGTCCTGGGGCCTCTTTTGATTCAACAGTTTCTCCCAGGTGATCTTACCCAATCTTCTGGCTTAAGGTATATTTACAAGCTGGCGCGCCCCAGGAATCCTGACCCCTCTCTCAGAGTCGTCACATACGTCCATGCAGACACTGAGCTGCACAGGTCGCTGCCTTCGGTTTCTGATGCACAGCCTGCACAAGTGCACTTGGAAGCCCTCTCTTAAGTTCCGGAACTGCCTGTGCAAGTGTGACTTTAGCAGATTCACTTAAAATGCTCATAGGCAGGCACTCGACTGGTGCTTAGCTCTACAGGTTTATCTTAGGGTAAGAGTCATGGTTTGATTAGTGTTTACCAAATATAGCTCTCTACTTACACACTCACCCCAGATACCCTTGGTGAAATATATATACTCATATGTTTCTACCATGTGAATTTTTTTACTTCAAAATAACTACATATTGTATGTTCAATATGTATTTCATATATATATGAAATATAAAATATAAAGTCATGACATATGCTTTATATTTAAGGCATATTTATATTTAAGATTTTGTCAGCAAGAGATATAGTTGCCAGAATTGAAAAGGCCAGGGACTATGGCAGGCCTGCCTTTCGGATCTGAGTCAAAATCTCAGAGCTTTGGGTAAGAACTGTTACCTAAATTCCTGGTGTAACACAGAATATTACAACAACCCCTCCTCTGCTACCACCCCCACCAAAGACATCCACAGTTTTCAGATCTGGATGTCTTTGTTTCGACAGAAGAATTAAAACATCAGTGCACAAAATAATAAAATATTCTCTGCCAGGAAGGAGTGTCATTCAGTCTGCTCTAAACATAAAAATCCGATATTCTTTATAATCTTTTATATAATGAAATATGAAGGATCATCCTACATTGATTTGACTCTCACTAACAACTATGAAATTACTGTCCCAAGGGTTTTTCCAATTTAAAGAGTGTTAAATTGCTCATTTACATGTTGATTAGCATTCACTTTAAAAAGTGGCAAATGTAATTCCTCTGTATCCAACATTTAATGACAAACTTAGCTTATCTAACCATTAAATTAGAAGGGATCACTGCACTATTTGCTAGATATTTTTTAGACAGTAATGACTAAAGTAAATCCATTATTACAAATATACTGCTTCAAAATAGTAACACTATTGATTTATGTGCTTTCTTTACCACACAAAAAATAAAATGTTCCCAGTGGGGCAGGTACAGGTACAACATTTCATAATAAAGCCCAACCACCTTCACAAATGTATATGTTTAAAACAAACAATTATATAAGCTGACATTTAAAAGTAGAATGTGTTGCCTTAAGACAAAAGCAATTACTGGCCTGTATTCGGTGGTATTTGAAAATTTAAGTTTTTCTCCTGAAGCACTGTTATAAGACAGTTATTTAATGAGCAAGTAAAGAACATTATTTAACCCTTTATTGAGCTAATAAGCTTCATGTTTCAACATTGAGAAGATCAATATATAATAAATTAAGTGACAAATTATTGTAAATATAACACAATGAAATAATTAAATGTAATTTTTATGTCATATATGCTTGGAAATAGTATATATTTTGATTTTTAGGCCTATTTTTGTCTTTTACTTAAACTGAAATTAAATAAAATTTAAATATTCTATTATTTTAAGTTTTGGGTTTAAAAAAAAATTGTTTGTATTTTAATGATGCAAGAGATGACTTAAAGCCTTCTTTGTAGTTAGAGAGAAAAATATTCACAGGTTAACCACCAGCATGTTCAATACTGATCATATGCTGGAAACAGGGAGATACAGTTAATTACAAAATGGCATAAAAGTGGGGATGATAAATGAGAAGGCAGGGTATCACCTATGTCCATTGGAAGCAGTGGGTAGCAAATACTCTTTAACTATGTTAATTTAATTAAAAGCATGTTAAGACCTAGAAATAACTTACTAATTTCCAGGAATATTCTTAAATTTAATCATTGTCTAATAGTTCAGTGTTTAGGTGTGATAGACACTGTTCAAGTTGCTAGAGCTGCAATAATAAACAATGTAGTCCTACTTATTTAGGCTCTTGCTAATGGGATAAACAGGACATTAATAGTTCAGTAGATTATGTAGTCTGATAGGAATAAATATTGGGAGCTATAAAATAAGCTCTGAACTATCAGGATAAGCTTTATAGAAGACCGTAAATTGAGTTTTATAAGATGAGCAGGAAATAGCCTGGTGAAGAGAAGGTGATGGAAAATGTGAAAGATCATAGTATATGGTTCCTCTAGGGGGAAAAAAGGGAAAACAAAAAAGATAGGTTTCTTCCACCATTGTTCACTGAACATAATCCCTCGCTGTACTGTTTGTAATGATTCAAATGGGACAACAGGAAAAAGAAATGTATGACTAGTGATGGAATTACAGGAATCCATGACAGAGAACTGTGTGAAGTCTTCACATGCAAGCCTCAAATTTTGTCCTATTGGTCACCACTGGCAGACCCCCGTCTACCCAATGTAAAATAACTCATCTGATTGAGATATAGAGGACAGACAGTGATATCTGAGAAGATAACATTTACTTTAACTAGATGCAATGGTATTAGAGTTTTACCATGAGTCAGGATCTGTACATTTACTTAATTCTCCTCCAATATAGGTATCTTTACTCCCTTATCAATGAAAGAGCTGGAGCTATAAAGAATATTAGTGGAGCAGACACTGAGACAAAGAGTAAAGGGCAAGTAGTGTACTTGGGAGGCCAGGAAACACTGGGGCACAGAGAAGGGAAGGCCAGGGAAGGGCGTGTACTAAACTAGTAGTTAACTGGTCACCAGGGAGCAGCATGGAGAGCACTTGGAAAGGAATGAAGCTGATGCATCAGTGTTCTCCTGTCTATGGAGTAAGGGACTGGGGTATTTATACTCAGCAGGATCATTTTTTGGAATTCCTGGAGGTGTGGTGGTGTTAGTCCAGCCTCTTTACCTCTTATACCTAAGAGCAGAATGGAATTCAGTGGTTTCAGTTAAAGAAACAAAGGCAAATGACTCAGGCTCAGAGGTGTAGCTACTGCCTGTTGGGAGAACACCAGAGGTCACTGGAAGGTCTAAGTGATGAGGACAGGTCACCATCAGCATCTGCTACAGATGCTGTACAGAATAGTAGTTAAAATCTAAATAAAAAATAAAACACAACTAGAAATGGGTTATAATGAGGTGAGTCCCTCATGTGTTTAAAACATTAAGTATATTTCAAAATATTGAAGGCCTATCTTATTAAAACCAGTGGATAAAGCAATTACAGGTTATAATAACATCATGAAATGTTAAGTGGTACACAAGAAATGATATTCTTCCCACAAGGCTTGAGACTGTGGTCTAATGTGAACATTTGCAATGGAGAGCTGATGAAGGTGAATGTGAAAAAAAGTTTTTTAGGAAAAAACTAAGGTAAATAGAAGAATAAAAGCAGTTAGATTCATTGAATATAAAATGAAGGATATAGGAAGAAAATATAAGAACTATGTCAATTTTAAGTCACGTAAGAAAGGTCGGTGAGGAGAAAATTTATTTCTAAATTATGAATAGCAGAGGTTATTTAGAGTGAGATGAAATACATGGTCAACTATGTAATGGTTTTCACTTTTAAAATGTAGCTATAAGATTTACTGCTAGCAACATAAAACACACTTTTTACAGAAAAAGAAGAGAGGAGAAAGGCCTTTCACCCCACAATGAGCTTTGTATAAATAATCATAGGTAAAGCTCACATAACCATGAGGGAATTTATAAACATACCCCTTTTAAAAATAATTCAGAATTAACTCTCCAAAACTAGAAAGAGATAAAGTAAATATTCGAACTAAAGATAAAGGCTAGGTTTTGTCAGTACTACCTAGAAAAATGACTTAAGGAAATTATTAAACATCTATAGACTTTAATTTCCTACTTATAAAATGACATTTGCATAGGATAATTTACAAAGTAATATGTTTAAAATGGTTTCCTTCCAAATATATTAGTAATTAGAAACCAGAACATTTTAGTAAGTACATTTATAATTGATGAATTGCTATTTCATCCCTAATTGATGAGTAATTTATAGTCATATGGATAGAGAAGTATTTATTTTAATTTAGAATTTAAGTATGATTTACCAATGCGAGAATGTGCTTGCCCGAAATTAAACACTCACTGAATGAGAATAGAACATTTATAATGAAAATGATCTCAGTAAAACTGAGTATTTTCAATAAAATTGTTGAAACCACTGAAATAAAAATCAGTCTATTAAATGCCATATACCAGTATATCAAGAAATTCCACAGTGTTAAAAATGTAATAGAAGCATAATTTCCATTCCCCATGTCAATGCATGTAAGTGTAAATAACCTGATGTGTGCATAGACTCTGTGGGTAAATGGGTCTGTCACTGTTACCAGCCACAAGATTCGTCTTTCAGAAACAGCTTACATATCAGAATACTTTTAATGAACTTAATTTGAAATTCAGCTGATAAATATCTTACGTTACAAGCACAATAAACCAATCAGTGATACACATTAAGAAAAATAAAAATGGGAATGAGAATAGAATTTAGATAAATTAAAGTGTTAATGCCACTCTGAGGACATGAGAAAAGCTGAGAATCTGATGAGAAAAAGCTGAAGAAAAAGAAATGTGGTAGGTGGGGGTGAGTAGGGCAGGGGAGAATTATGGGGGGAAATGGGGACAACTGTAATTGCACAACAACAAGAAAAAAGGAAGAATCGGGATGTAAAAGAGTCAGGCTGCTGACCTATGCCATACCAGGGCACTCTCAAGGCATAGGGCCACTCCCAAGAGAGGCGGAAGAGACCAGAGAATGATGATATGGATCCCACTTTGTTTCATGATTTGCATTTGTGCTTACCTTCTGGCTTCTTCTGATTCACAAACCTATTCCATATACTCGGGGTTTCCTCATATTCACTGGATTCTGTCCTGCACAAACCATCTCCTTGCCGTGGTCATAGGTTTAACTAACTTCTTGTACCAGCTTTTACCAGTATCTGGGCCTCCGAGACTCTCAGGTTGAGCAACTACATTTAGACCCAAAGAGACCCCAATGACAATAGCTATTTCATTTCTTTTTATGTTTTTGCAACTTTATTCTGATATAATTTCAAATTTTAAAAGTTTCAAGAATAGTACAAAGAAGCCCTGTGTACTTTTCATCCAATTCACTATTGTTCACATTTTACCAGATTTGCTTTTTCATTCTCCCTGCCCCCTCTTTGTTCCCTCTTTGTATATTTTTTTTTTCCTGAACCATTTGGGAATAAGTGGCTTATATAATGCTTTTCTTACCCCTAAATACTTAAGTGTGAGATTCCTAAAATCAGGACATTTATCAAAATCAAAAAATTTAACTTTAATATGATACTCTTTTCTCATTTGTAGTCTATATTTCAGTTTCACCAGTTGTCCCATTAATGTCCTTTTTAGGGAAATTTTTCCCTCCAGTCCAGAATCCAATCCAGGATCACTCATTATATTTAGTTGTTTATAGTTTTGTTTGTTTTGGAATAGTTCCTTGACTGGGGAAAGTGGTGGCAGGAAAATGTTGACAAAAAGAAAAAAAATGGGGAGGCTAAGAATAGTATAGGAAATTAAGAAGTCAAAGAACTGATATGTACAGTACATGGACATGAACTAAGAGGTGTGGGGATGATGGGATGGGGTGCAGAGCGGAGGGGATGGGGGGATGGTACAACTGTAATAGCATACTCAATAAAATACACCACAGAAAAAAAAATCAGTTGTAGAGTTGACACTTCCATGGCTGATACAAACTGAAAAAAATTTGCCTCTTTATACACTTCCTGAGAAGGGAACATTATTTCTATAGTTAATTCCTGCCAAGAATGTATAACCTCAACCAAACCATGAGGAAACTCCAGAAAAATCCAAACTCAGGCAAATTCTACAAACAATTGATTTATATTTTCAAAGATGGCGATGTCTTGAAAGACAAGAGCTAGTTCAAATATATAAGTCTCCTTATTGTACAGAAGTGATTAGATTTATAGTGTGGCACTGAAAGAGAGAACCATAGATATTACAGGTAGATATTTTTTTTTAAAAAAGGAAAATTAAGGTTCAATGGAAAGATACTTTCCAACAGCTAAAGCTGTTTAAAAATAGATGATTACCCTGCGCTAGTCTATAATCTCAGATCTGCCACGTTGGACCTGGCCTCCATGATCACCAGGTCATCTTCACTTTGCTAACAATCCTGCCTCCACGGGGTCCAATTTCTAACCTGTGATCAAGATCACTAGCTTTTTTCTCTATTCGTGCTTCTGGCTTCCTGAGAACCATCGGAGAAAGGCAGGGCATTGTACTGATTAGCCCAGGATTAATCCAAATCAGCAGTGTATCCTAGTTCTATTTGCCTCGTGGCAACATTTTCATTTAGTTCACAGAGATTCTCCAATTCAGGGGTTTCTGGATTTCTTTTTATTACACTTCTACAGAAAGAAATCCATTTCATGTCATGATCTAGGATAATCAAACATATGTCTTTAACTTCAGTAAAATTTGATGAGTCAAAGTTTACCCTACAAAATATAGTACCCTCTAATACATTCTGTTTTATTTTATTTTATTTTTTAACATACTTCCTTTGAGTCAGCCTTCCGGATAAAGTACCTATTTTCTCAACTCGTTATTTGACGATTAATAGTTTATTCTTGGTAAAACTTGGTAAGTGGTTTTAAACTCTTTATTCTTATTACAGTTTTTTTCTGTTCATTGTTTCTCCACCTGGATTGTAAATGCCTTGAGAGCACACTGTAGCTCTTTGGTGTGTAGTTTTCCTGCATTATATAGCATAGTGCTGGCAGCAGTCAGCACTACCCAACTCTGAAAGGAATATTCTACATGTCTGACTAAGGCTTAGAAGACAGTGATTACTTCGCCCCAACTTTCCTGTTCTTATCTCTGCAACTTCCGCCCAGAGCTAGGATACTATGCAAATGGATTTGTTTAGAAAGTCAAGATGAAAACAAAGTTTTTTTTTGTTGAGAAATTTATGGAGTACTTTAACATTTATCATTTTAACTCATCATCATTTTTATGTGGATGGGAAGATCTATGAGCCCCACTTAACATCTAAGGAAATGGAACAAATTCATAAGCTTGAAAGACTTGACTGAAACAAGAAAGCTAGTAACTGATTGAGCCAGGGTTGTTAGTCTTTTGACTGAAAGCATGGCCTTTTCACTATGTCTTCTTCCATAGTCATGAGTCAACTATAAGCATATTTTGGTCTAACCAGCTAAGTATGTATATATGCATTTTGAAAATTGTAAGTTCCGTATAAAATTTGAGCTATAAATGTTGTGTTTAGTCTTGTTTACACCAGACCTTATACTTTTAGATTTCTCCTAAGTTTTTTCACAATTACTTTCTGTATGGGATAAGTGGGAGAGGTATTATTATCATAATATTTAGATGAAAAGTGAAACTAAGAGAAACTATGTGAGTTTCCCAAATTTTCACTCCTCGCTAGTGATGGAGTCACAGTTTAAGATTCAGGTCTTGCAATTCTACTCACTTTTCCATATTACCTTTATATCCTTAACAATATTATAATCCTTTGTAATGTTTAACATATAATGTCAGATAATAAATTTGAATTTTAAAAATTAATTAATTGGAAAACAATATTCTAACCCTAAAAACTAGACTGGAAGATTCTGAAATTACTGATCAGAACATTTCAATGGAACATCAAAAATATATTGTGAAATATAATTTACTAATATAAGCTATAATAGCATCAACTCTGAAATCCAAAAAATTATTTTATAAAACTAAAATTATATATGGTTATATATATTTTGTTCTTACACACATGAATATAATTTAAATCTCACTATAGTTTAGGATCCTGAAAGTCTTACAGTTTGCCAAAAAGTAAATATAATAAAATGCAAATTTCAAATAATACTAAGTGACCAGCTGCATGTCACATATGCTTCAGATACATGAGAAAGGTCCACTTGTAATTATCTTAAGAGAGAATCAATTATTTTCTCCATATGTATGAATGGAATTTTTTGGTGCATTAGTGAATTACATATTGACCTTTTTCTCCTTTCTTTCAATTACCATAGAAAATCTTGTAACTCTCATAATATTTCGCTTAGTATATTAGAATTATATGTATATTTGTCTTATTTAGTCTTCCCTTCTTATCCTCCTTTTGGAGGCACCCTCACAATTTGCCCAAGACTTTACCTGTTTTAAAAATGAAACCAGGACAGTTGTTCATCATGCATTGAGAGACATGTCTTATTCCAATTTTCTCTTGAATCACACTGAGCAGATTTTGCAAACAGTAGGGCCTAAATAAACATTGGTTGAATTTAATTAAATTTGAAGTGTCAGCAATAATAATTTACACATTGTGATTATTGGTAAATGCAATGAAACTACACATTATAACCTCATATCATTTGTATTTGTGAAGCTACAAAGCTTGGCAATCAGTTTTCAAAATAGATATGTGGTTCCTGATTAAACTTTTAGAAAGAATGCAGTTTTGAAGGGTGGTTTTGATTCTAAATATTTTTTAATTTATGTTTTAACAAATATGTGTTTAGTAAATATTACTAAACATACTCAGTGCAAAGACACTGTTGAAAGCATTAAAATAAGTCATTGCATTTTGGTGTAGCCACTGGTTCAATTCTTCATAAACACTATTTTAGCCCAGAGTAAGACAGTCACCAGGTTTCTCCTTGCACAAGAATGCTTTTGATACCCATAATTGTTTGTTTAAAAAAATATCCTAAAGAATAGGTGGCTATCACTGTTAGTAGTTTGGTTATTTTTTTTTTCAATTATAAATGTGAGTTCAGAATTTTTTTGTAAAAGGTTGCTTTTACACTGTTCAAATTTTATACGTTTTATTCAAAATGGAATCTCAAATGTATTTCAGTTTCCTTTATGATGCATTGGACATATGGACTTCCATAAATTCTGAGGTTCATTTAGGTTTTCAGTATAAATCTAGCTCATACTTATCACCCATTACTTTGTGGAAAATCTCTTTTTGTTCATTTCTTTTAGCTTTTGACTCTATGATGAAGACTTGGTTATGGTATAAGAAATGAAAGCTCAATCTACTACTGTCTGTTAATGTTCCTGAAAGTTTTATAACTTAAGAGACTTTAGGATTCAGAATCCTATATTTCTCAGCACAGGTCAGATAGAAATTTCTAGTAGAGTGAAGAAAGGTCTGATTATCTTTTTAATTTTCAAGTTTGTCATCTGATGGTATTTTATAAGCTAGAAAACTAACAGCCCCAATTAAAAATAGAATGATAAAGATTCTGTTATACAGAGGATTTTTTTTTGTTTCATGCATTAGTACTTTATTTCTTTCTTAAGTATATTTTACTGATTATACTATTACAGTTTTCCCATTTCCCCCCGCTTTTATTCCCCTCCACTCTGCACCCTCTTCCCACCAGCATCATGGGTTGTACATACAAGTTCTTTGGATTCTCCATTTCCTACACTATTCATAACCTCCCCCTATTTTGTACCTACCAATTATGCTTCTTTTTCCCTGTACCTTTTCCCTCCAACCTCCCCCAATACCCTCCCCACTGATAACCCTCCAAGTGATCTCCATTTCTGTGACTCTGTTCCTGTCCCAGTTGTTTGCTTAGTTTGTTTTTGTTTTTTAGGTTCAGTTACTGATAGTTGTGAGTTTGTTGTCATTTTACTGTTCATAGTTTTGATCTTTTTCTTAGATAAATCCCTTTAACATTTCATATAAAAAAGCCTTGGTGATGATGAACTCCTTTAACTTTACCTTATCTGGGAAGCACTTTATCTGCCCTTCCAATATAAATGAGAGCTTTGCAGGATAGAGTAATGTAGGTTGTAGGTCCTTGCTTTTCATGACTTTGAATACTTCTTTCCAGCCCCTTCTTGCCTGTAAGGTTTCTTTTGAGAAATCAGCTGTAGTCTTATGGGAACTCTTTTGTAGATAACTCTCTCCTTTTCTCCTGCTACTTTTAAGATTCTCTCCTTATCTTTAATCTTGAGTAATTTAGTTATGATGTGTCTTGGTGTGTTCCTCCTTGGGTTCAATTTCTTTGGGACTCTCTGAGCCTCCTGCACTTCCTAGAAGCCTATTTCCTTTGTCAGATTGAGGAAGTTTTCTTTCATTGTTTTTAAAAATAAGTTTTCAATTTCTTACTCATCCTCTTCTACTTGTGGCACCCCTATGATTTGGATGTTGGAACATTTAATGTTGTCCCAGAGGCTCCTAAGCCTCTCTTCATTTTTTTGCATTCTTGTTTCTTCATTCTGTTCCTGTTGAATGTTTATTTCTTCCTTCTATTCCAAATCATTGATTTAAGTCCCAGTTTCCTTCCCTTCACTCTTGGTTCCTTGTATAGTTTTCTTCATTTCACTTTGCATAGCCTTTACTTTTTCCTCCATTTTGCAACCATACTCAACCATTTCTGTGAGCATCCTGATTACCAGTGTTTTGAACTCTGCAACTGTTGGGTTGGCTATCTCTTCATCGCTTAGCTGTATTTTTTCTGGAGTTTTGATCTGTTCTTTCATTTGGGCCACATTTCTTTGTTTCCTTGCACCTGTTACATCATAAGAGGCTTAAGTATTCACCAGGGCAGGGCAACCCACTTCACTGTGTAGTGGTACTATATTTGGGAGAGGGGTCAGAAAGGGAGCAATGTTGCTTGCTCAGCTCCTGCCCCACTTTCAGTCACTTCCCCTGCTACCCACAAGCAAACTGGGCTCTTCTGGTGCTGATTCCCTGAGTGGGTGGATTTGTACATTCTAGGACCCCATGGGTCTCTCCAACCAACACTACTGTGAGGTTGGGAGTTTCTCCTGCTGCCACAACCCTCACATGTTTTTACGGTCAGGGATTTTGAGGTTTTAGTTTCCTGTGCTGGAGCTATGGGTTGCATGATCCGTATCGCTCTCTACCTGTTCCTCTTGGTTTATCTACACATGAATGTGGGACCACCTGGTATACCACTTGCCACCTCACCCATATACAGAGGAATTTTTAAAAGCTGTATTATAGATGTAGTATTTTATTGGGCCAAGCTCTGCATTGATCTATTTTAATATGGTATTTAATTTTATGGAAATCTATGAAATAGGTATCATTTACTGCTCAAAGAGGTTAAGTGGATTGTTAGATCAAGAGTTAGAATCCAGTCAGATTTGAAGAGTTCTTAATTACTCTGGGCAGGGAGTCATAGTCACATTGGTACACTTCCTCCTATTAGGCTGGTTATTATAAAACACAAGATGTTTTATCACTTTAAATAAAAAGGAAAAGGAAAAGGGCTATCACAGAATAATTCCAAACAAAAAGATAATAAGTTTATTTACTTCCACCATGAATTGGCTTATATTTAACAGTTAAATTTGAGAACTAGTATATTATATTATCTAGGTTTGTGTTTTATAGTTTATCTTGCAGCATAAGTCAAAACGTTGTATCTCTGGAGTTAAAAATTCTAGTGGTTACTTATTGAGATTACTTTATGGCTAAGTAAAAAGATATACTTTACTTTTTAGAAGCAGATAGACCTTATTTTGAATAGTCATCTGTCTAAAATTACTACTGTCACACTCCATTATAAAATAATTGAAACTTTTGCTTTCTGAACTGGAGAATTTTCAAAACTACTTTTTGATAAAATGCTTGCATTTTTTTCAGTGTTTCTCCAGCCTACCCGTTAAACAGAAACCCACCTCCACATCAAGATGAACTTAAGCTTTGTTTCTTTTATAATAACACCAAAGCACAAGGGTACATTTTTAAACTGCAAAAGGAACGGCTATATTCATGCTTAGCAAAAAATCCTCAAATTCATGGTTGTGCAATGCTTATCCAAGACGGTTTCAATATGCATTTATTTTTTCTGCCTAGAGTTATTTTTGAGTAAGTCATATAACCACATATCTTTGCACTGTGGCACAATTTTATTGGTTCTCTCATAGAATTACCTTTAAAAAAGCCATTGCTATAGTTACTCTAATGATTCTGTACTGGTAAAAATCATATAGAAATAAAAGATTATCAAAATTTGGGGTATAGAGTTGTTTATAATATTTCTTTGTTATCCTTTTAATGCCCATGGGGTCAGTAGTAATGGTTTATCTTTCATTTTTAATATTTATAATCTGTGCTTTCTGTAGCTATTTTTTTTTCAGTTAACCTTACTAGATGTTTATCAATTTTATTGATCTTTATCAAGAACCAGGTTTAGGCTTTATTGACTTTCCTCATGCTTTCCTGTTTTCAATTTTATTAATCTCTCCACTAACTTCTATACTTTTCCTTCTGTTTAATATGGATTTAGTTTGCTCTTTTTACTAGGATGTTAGCTTAGATCTCTTTCAGCTCTCTCTTCTCTTCCAGTATAATATTCAATGCTCTGCATTTTTTTCAAAGCTCTGCTTTGGTTGCCTCCCATAAATTTTGATAGCTCTTACTTTATTTTCATTTATTTCAAAATTTTTGAAATTTTCTTTGAGACATTCTTTGTGTCATATTATTTAGAAGTGTGCTGTTTAATTACCAACTTTTTAGTGGCCTCCAATTATCTTTTTATTATTGATTTCTAGTTTAATTTCTATCTTTTTATTATTAATTTCTAGTTATAGTAAGTATATTTTATATAATTTCTATTTTTAAAAATTTTGTCAAGGTTTGTTTTATGAACAGAATGTGGAGTATCTTGGTGAATGCTTCCTGTGAGTTTGAAAAGAATATGTAATCTGAACCTTTTGGATAAAGTAGTCTGTAGATGGCAATTGATCAAGTCGATGGATGGTAATTAGTTCAGCTCAACTCTGTTCTTACTGTTCTTCTGCCTGCTGGATACACAAGTTTTTGATACAGAAGTGTTGGTATCTCCAAGTATAACAATGGATTTATCAATTTCTCCTCATAGTTGTATCAGGTTTTGCTTCACATATTTCAATGCTCTGTTGTTAAGCACAAACCCCTGAAGTATTGTTATGTTTTCTTGATGATTTGATTTCCTTATGATTATGCTTCTCTTTCTCCCTGATACATTTACTTGCTTTGAAGTCAGTGTTGTCTAAAATAAATATAGCTATACCAGCTTTCTATTGATTAGTTTTATCAAGATATATGTTTCTCCATCACTTTACTTTTAATCTATCTGTATCTTTATATTTAAAGTGGATTTCCTCTAAACAATATATAGTTGGGTCTCTCTTTTTTTAATGAACTTACAGTCTCAGCCTTTTAACTGATAAATTTAGACCATTAACATTTAAAGTGGTTATTGATATAGTTGGATTAATAGTTACCATACTTGTTGCTCTTTTCTGTTCACTGCTCTTGTTTTTGGTTTATTTTTGTTTTTGTCTTCCATTCATTTTCTGCCTTCTCTGGTTTTAATTTGGCATTGTATGTTTCTATTTTTACTCCTCTCTTAGCATATCAATTATACTTCTTTTAGTGGTTTCACATGAGCTTAAGGGAAAAAAGCATTTACGACTAATGCAAATCTTCATTTAAATCGCACTGTCGCACTTCATGGGTAGTGCATCTTATGACAGAGTATTCCCCATTTCTCACTCCTGTTTCTTATAACATTGCTGTCATTCATTTCTCTTATCCATAACCTATGATCACTGAATGCATTTTGATATTATTCTGTTACATCAAACTGTTATGTGTTAGATCAATTAAGAATAAGAAAAATATAACATATTATTTTATCTTCATTATTTTTTCTCTACTGCTCTTCCATTCTTTATGTAGATGGAGTTTCTGATATATATCTTTTCCTTCTTTCTGAAGGATTTCTTTCAACTTTTATTGTAAAGCAGGTCTGCTGGTGACAAATTCCCTCAATTTTGTTCAACTGAGAACATCTATATTTAGCCATCACATTTGAAGGATAATTTTACTGGATACATCAATCTAGACAGGTCATTTTTTCTTTCAGTATTTTAATATTTCACTTTACTCTTCTTGCTTGTGTGGTTTCTAAGAAGAAGTCATATGTAATTCTTATCCTTGCTCCTCTGTAACTAAGATGTTTCCCCCCTAAATCTCTGGCCACTTTCAAGGTTTTTCTCTTTGCCTTTGATTTTCTAGAGTTTGGATATAATATGCTGAGGTGCATTTTTTTTGTATTGTTTTTGAGCTTCTTAGATCTTTATTGTTTATAGTTAATTTTGGAAAATTATCAGTCATGGTTACTTAAAATAGTTTTGGTATTTTGGGTTTCTTTTTCTTCTTCTACTTCTGATAATACTTTACATGTATTTTACACCTTTTGCAATTTTCAATAATTCCTGAGTATTCTGTCTTTTTCACTATTTTAAAAAAATTTTTGCCTTTCAAATTGGGAGTTTCTGTCTGCATATTTTTAAGTTCACTGATTCTTTCCTTTATCATGTTCAATCTACTGATGAGTCCCTCAAAGGCATTCTTCACTTCTGCTGTAGTTCTTTAGATTTCTCACTTTTCCTTTGATATTTTTATTAGAGTTTTCATTTCTATTTTTACATTACTCACTTGTTCTCGTTTGTTGTCTATTTTGTCCATTAGAGACATTAGCATATTAATTGTAGTTGTTTTAAATTATCAGTTTGATTATTCCAACATCTCTGTTATATTTTATTTTATTTTTTTAATTGTTGTTTAAGTACAGTTGTCTGTACTTTTGTCTGTGGAAGAAGTCTCCATTTTCCTACCACCACTTTCCCCCACCACACCCTCAATCCTACCCTCTTTGGCTTTGTCCATGGGTCCTTTATACATTGTTCCTTGATGACCTTTCCCCTTCTTTCCTCCATTATCTTCATCCCTCCCTCCTCTGGTTACCATCAGTTTGTTCTTTATTTCAATGTCTCTGGTTTTATTTTGCTTGCTTGTTTTTTTTTTGTTGATTAGATTCCATGTATAGGTGAGATTATATGGTATTTGTCTTTCACTTCTGGCTTATTTCACCTGGAATAATGCTCTCCAGTTCCATCCATGCTGTTGTGAAGGGCAGGAACTCCTCTTTTCTTTCTGCTTTAGTATACAATGTGTAAATGTATCACAGTTTTTGGATCCGTTCATTTACTGATGGGCCCTTAGGCTGTTTCCAGCACTTGGCTATTGTAAATTGCACTGTACGAACATGGGGATGCATATGTTCTTTTCAATTGGTGTTTCAGTCTTGTTCTGATTCCTATTCTGTCTCTTTAAGCTGTGTTTTTATCTTTTAGTAAGTCTTGTGATTATTTTTTTTTGAAAGCCAACATGGGTAAATTGAACTAAAGCAAATAGACCTATAGTGTAAGATTTTATGTTTATTCACCTAGGGGTTTGGTTATGTTTAGTGTTTGCAATAGCTATAGTTATCAGAGGCTAAAATTTAATTCTGGTGTCCATGTTTTTATGTCCTCTATTGACTTTGGGTTTCCCAAAAGACTTCTTAAACAAGCTTGGAGATATGCTGTTCTTTGTGAGGATTTTTCTGTTGTTTTGCAGGAGCTCTGTTGATGTGGTGGTAAGGTGTTGGTGGGGGGAAGTGAGGTGTTCTGTAGTCCTATGATTAGGTCTCAGTCCGTAGTGATCCCCTGGGTTATGACTTTCACATGTGCTTCTTAAATCTGGTCGGCCCCTTCTCCACCGCCATTAGTTACAGGAAGGCCAAACAGGGAGATGGGATTTCACTTCCTCAAGACTGATCTAAAAAGTTTTTCTGGAAAAAGTTGTTCTTGAAGGCAGGTTTTAAGGATACCAGAAGGCTCTGACACCTTTTAAAATGTATACATTTCCTCACCCCCTGACAGTAGCACAAGGTGATATCTTTTTCTCCCCTTGTCACTATAAGCATGAGATAAGGTTCCCAGAGGTAAAATTCATAAAGCATGGGGATCTTCCTAAGACTGCCCTCTCCCCACCAGGATTTTAAATCATGCTTGTCCCCATGAGCCTCTAGCAATTCATCAGTAATAATTTAGATTTTCCTACACTGCTAGAGATTCCCTCAGAATTCCTTCATTCAACTTTGGTGAGTTGTGATTCTCTGTATCCACCTGCCGGTTTTTCTGATTTCGGGGTAAGCAATTTGCCCCGTAACCTCCATTCTGGTTCTAAGTTGTTGACTTCAGTTTGTTCAGATTTTGTCTGGAAATGTAGGTGGGAGTGACAACTTCTAAATTTCATACACAGGGGGCCAGAAAATGAAAGCAGTTACTTATTTTAAAATCAACAGAGTCCACAGTATCTAGCATAAATGATTTTTAAATGAATAACTGAAAGTGTGAATTACTAAACAAATGCCATGTATGAATTGTAGAATTCCATGCAAACGGGAGAGAAATAATGAATTAAAACTGATTTACATCAGTTAAGTATTGCTCCCTTTCTATCCTCTGATTTTATCGTTAAGATGTGTGGGCAGCGAGCCCAGGGCTGACCTACATCTCTGCAATATTTTGGCTATTTTGGTGTAATGGGTATAATGTCATTACTTAAATTACAAACAGTTTATTTACGTTGTTATATAGATGGACTCATCTAGTGTCAGATATGCAGCAGATAATACATACTAGATAAGGAAAATAATATCATCATTTGTAAATCTTGAACAATGGTATATTAGAAGCTGTTACTAAATACTGAAAGATTAATTTCATGCATAATTCATTTAGCATAGAGCTGTCATAATATGCTGAAATATTATGTCAAGAAGCTAGAATATAAATTAGAAAAACTAAAAAATAGGCTTAGAAAATAAGCCAATGGATTTACAAATGCAAAAAGCAAATACATGGTAAAGAACCAAGATTCTGCTGTATAGCTTTTCATGGTGTCTGACACATGACATACATCAAACTGATGTTGTTAAATTGTGTTCAGAAAGTAAAAGGTCAATGAGACGGTATGGTTCCAGAGATGTAATGCTACCAGTGATGTTTTTGTTCTTTGTTTGTTTGTTTGTTTGTTTTTGCTCACCTAGTCTACACCTAAGATTAAATTAAATGAGAGAAAGTTGTATTTGACTACAAATTTATACACTCATAATTTCAGAGATAAAAGATACAAGAGATCCTTCAGGTTAGCCACCAATTTGATGAGAGAATCCCCCACAAAATATGCTTGAGAAATGGCCCTCCATATCTTGGCAACTGTAAACAACGCTGTAATGAACATAGCGATGTTTTTGTGCAGCCTATGTCAATCAGAAGGTGAGTGGATAAAACAATTATGGGACATTTACACAATGCGATCCTCCTTGGCTGTAAAAGAGAACCAGATTTTACCCTTTGTGATAGTATGGATGGACCTGGAGGTTATTATGCTAAGTGAAATAAACCAGTCAGAGAAAGACAAATACCATGTGATTTCATTCATTTGTGGAATAAAATGGACCAACTGGACTAATAAGCAAAATAAAGATAGACTCATAGATAGCAGGATGACAGCTAAAAGGGTGTTAGGTGGTGGAGGGATTGAGCAAAAAGGAAAAAGGACACATGGACATGGACAGCAGTGTGATGACTGCAGCGGGGAAGGGGTATAAGGGGACTAAATGGTAATGGAAAAAATACAATAAAAAAAGCTTTTAAATGGTCCTCCAGCCGCGCTTGGAAAGCATACCTTGTGAATTATGCCCCCATCAGCTCTATTGAGTATATAGCATATACTACGCACTGGGTTAGGGGTTCTCACGCATCGTCTCATTTGATTATCATAATAACACTCTGAGGAGGGCATTGGTTCTACTTTACTGAGAAATAGAAGCAGTATTGGACCACAGATAAAGAAAAAGAAGGAAGGGAGGAAGGAAGGAAGGAAGGAAGGAAGGAAGGAAGGAAGGAAGGAAGGAAGGAAGGAAGGAAGGAAGGAAGGAAGGAAGGAAGGAGAGAGGGAGGGAAGGAAGGAGAGAGGGAGGGAGGGAGGAACGGAGGGAGGAAGGGAGGAAGGAAAGAATGCAACATAACAGACAAGGCAAGTGGACTGCTGAGGTGAAGATAAGCTGATGTCAGTTCAGAAAACCTGCTAGCGAAGTAAAACTGGGAAGGTGGAGATCCGGACTAGAAATACTAGAATTGGCTAGTCTACAAAAGAACATATGGATAAGCAAGTCCCTAAACCTACTCTAGCAGAGATCTGAGGCTTGCTCCCTGGAGAAACTGATCCAGGTAGGATATAGTCTTAAGAACACCTCATATATTTCAGGGCTAACCTACAGCGCTGGAGGTCACCAATGAAAAAATGAATTACTACCCTATCACACCATATTGAAGTTTATCAATTGCCAAACTCAGTCCATGCACCCAAATCTTTCGATAATTTGTTTTGTCCCACAGTTATTAACAGGAATGTCAGATAAACAGCCAAGTACAATGAGGTATTTTAGGAACTCCTTTAGCATTAAACCTAATGTATGCCTATTTCCTCTCTCTCACTATCTTCTGTCTCCCCCCCTCCCACATATATATATATATACATAATGTGAAAAAGTGTTCAACAGAAAAATTGAAATATAAAATTATATATAACTATTATATGTGGGGTTATATATAAAAGGTGGGGCAAAAGTAAGTTTATAATTGTATGGAACATAATATAAAATTATTAATAATACAAGAATAAATTCCATAATTCATGTTCCAAGAACTGTAAACCTACTTTTTCCATGCCTCTGTGTGGGTGTGTGCATGTGTGTGTGTGCGTGTGTTCATGTATACCAGAGAGCTGGGTTTATAGAATGCAAACACAGCAGGAGATAAGTGTTATTTTATTTTACCAAAATTTATGGTTCTGACAGTATTCATTCCAGATACTCCTGTCTGTATTTCTGCAGTCTTGATGATCTTACAAATCAACTAGACTTTCAAGTGTTGTTGCCACACTGAGAGGACTATTAACTTAAACATATTATGCTGAATATATTACTGGGCCAATTTAGGCAGTATTTGGAGAAAATATAAGTCAAATTGTGGGAACAGAGCAGGGGGTAATTGGATTTAATTCATTCAGAAGTTTTGGGAGTCTTTTCCTCTTGGGAGGGCATAGTTCTGTTTGGTTATTTTATCCTAAGCAGGCAGAGATGGGAGAGAATCAAAACAATATTTTAAGAGTGAATCAGTTGGAGTTCAAATCCAGGCTTGACGAGTTAGCAGCTCTTCCTGAGTGAAAATAAATCCTATTGTGAAGCAAACAAAGATTAAGAGGATTAAGCTTTCTTTGTGAAGTGTCTGAAAGTGGATTTGTTTTCTATTATTGCATATATTTTTATGGGTTAATTGTATGAGGATCCAGCTCATTTGTTTTTATTATAAATTGAGATGAACCAGAATATCTCTGGGGCAGAAAAAACTGTGGCTGCCTGTAAGAATGTGGGTTTTTTTCTTTTTTTCTTCCCATATTTGCAGGTAGTAACCTTGAGAAAGGGATTATGGCCTGTAGGTGTCTCAGAAGGAATTACTTGCTACTGACATGTTAGCTATATTAATGATCACAGTGTTGTCTTTATCCAAGTTATTATAATTTGAATACACATTCAAATCGCGTTCGTAGTAAAGTTCAGCATTTTCAAGGAATTATAAGAAGTTCAAGGTGATAGCTAAAATAATTTATTTCCAAAAATCTAAGTTACACATGGAATTGGTCTGTCAAAGCTAAAAATTCATTTTTCCCCCTGGTTTAATAATATTAAAAAATCAACTTTGTTATGCATAAGCTCTCTTTCCCTAAAAATAATAGCTAATGAAAATCTTATTTTTATTAAACTGTAACAATTAAATGTCTAATTCAATTACTTTAAAGCTACAAATCTCAGACAGTTTTATTTTATTCTTTATATTTAAGTATTGACTTATTTCTCCATAATTACCACAAATCTATGAGTAATATAAACTTTATAATAAAAATTATTACATTAATTTTATATTTAGGTACAATACTTTACAAAAGCTTTAGAAATCACTTACTAAACTGAAGAACCCTGAGTAATTATAAATTTGAGAAGGAAAAGCAGGGACAAAAGTTCAGAATACCTTGTTTCTAGTTCTAAGCTCTTCTATTAATGAGTAACAGAGCTAATTCCATGTAATTTTGGATTCACTTCTAAGTGCTCCAAAAAGAGCATTTTGTTGGAAGTTCAACAGAATAGGACAGGTATTTTGTCTAAATCCACATGAAAAATAAAATTCAGGGAACCGTTCATGTTATGAAGGCCAAAAACACTCTCAGTCAAATCCCCTACAGTCATTATAATCATCATCACAATCAGAAGAGCCTTTACTGAAGCAAGAACAAAATATACATATTTAGCTCTGGAATTTGAAAAAAAAAGACTTTTGCAGGTTTTATTTTAGTGCATATTTTCTTTCTCTCTACATAAAATTCAGTTTCATTTAAAAAGGAAATTGTATACTCAGCTCCACTTAAAATTCAGGTAAAATTTTCAAAATATTTTGTGCCAAAATAAATATTTAGATAGAATTATTTTAATACTATCCAAGAAAGCAGTATTACAAGGCCTATAGCAAATTTAATTACTTCACTGTCTTCCAAAGTGGGCAGCATGTACAAAACTCTGCACAACATTAATGCCTTTTGATCAAAGGGGATTTGGAAAATGATGCTAAATCACCTTACTGTGAGATATCAGCTCTTTTAATATAAGTCCTCAATCTATGCATTAAATATATGGAAGTATATGTTGAAATACAGCCATAAGGTGGGAGGGCATCCCAGGCAGAGAGAAAATTATGAGTCAAAATGATCAGGTGGGAAAGCATAAGGGACCTTTTGAGAAACTGTAGGGAAATTCTGGAGTTGCAGGAGATAAATCTGGACATGGAAGCAAGAGTCAGAATGTGACTGCTTTCAATGACAGACTAAGTAGTTCAGACACTTTATAAAGTCAATCACCCATTGAAGATTTCCAAGTAGAGGAGAGATAATATAAATGTGGTTATTTGGGAAGATTACTCTGGCCGTAATTAAATAGGTGGGTTTGGAGCAGGACAAATACTGGAAACAGAGAATTCAATTAGAATGCCCTAGCAAACATTCAAGAGTGAGATTAGATATGAATGATAAAATAAAGAATGAAAGCAAGAAATACTGTAAAATAAGAATGAGAATGAGATAGAGTTTGAAGGTATTTTAAAGAGTTTCCCAAGAAAGTGATGGTGACTTTAGTGGCCATAGTGAATCTTTTGCAGTTTCTCTCTGGGTGGGACATACTTTATAACTGCCCCCATGCCTTGATTATAGGTTTTCTACCACACAGGGACTCTCATTCTTGGTGACATGGTTGACTTCTACTCATTTTTTAAAGAATTCCAGATCACTTACCATCTCTCTCTCTCTTTTTTAATTGTTTTAGCCCTGGCTGGTGTGACATAGTTTGTTGGAGCGTTGTTCCATAAACTGAAAGATCGTGGGTTTGATTCCTGGTCAGGGCATGTGCCTGGGTTATGGATTCAGTCCCCAGTCCAGGAGCATATGAGAGGCAACCAATCGATACTGCTCTCTTATATGGGCATTGCTCTCCCACTCTTTCTCCCTCCCTTCCTCTCTCACTAAAATCAATAAGCATGTACTCGGATAAGGATTTAAAAAATAAGAATTTTGTATGCTCTCTTAGTATCCTAAGTATACAATACCTACAACACTTAAATCAATATATTTTAAAGATTTATTGACATTTGTGTCTCTCCTCAGATTATAGGTTTCCTGAAGTTAGGGACCAAATTTGTCTATATTCCATTATATATTGTATTTTTATGTAAAGTAAACTAGAGAAAAGAAATTGTTGTTAAGAAAATCATAAGAAAAAGAAAATAGATAAGTGGAGGAGGTGGAGGAGGTAGGAGGGGAGGCAGCAGGGACAGGGAGATTCAGTGCAACTTTATGGAAATACATCATCATTTCTGACTTTATTACTTTTTAGTTTATCTAAAAATGTTTCTATATGATACCAATCCTTCTTCCATTCTTTGCTTTAGTTTCAGTGCCTCTATCATGGAAGGGTCAGTGTCATAAAAGAAGTCCCATGCAGTCTTGAATAACTGGAACCCTTCTGCCAGATTACCTAACATCAGTTTGTTTTCTGGCACTCCCCTCTACCGCTTCTCCCACAGCACCTGGTACTGGTTTGGAAGCATTCATCTTCATCAAGTCCTCTCCTGTTAATTCCTCTGGTGTGGTGTCTATTAGCTTTTACATTTCTCAATTTCTCCAAGATCCATATCTTGAAACTCTTCACCCCCAACCTTTTTTTTTTTTTTTTTGCCATATCCACAATTTCTTCTATGATTCCCTTGATTGGCTGTATCATGATTACGTGAAGTCATGCACAACATCTGGACACAATTTCCCCAACAGGAATGTACTATTTTGAGCGTGATGGCTTTCACGGCCTTTTCTCTAACCAAGAACAGCACCTTTAATGGTGTAATCCTTCCAGATATTCACAATGTTCTCTCTTCAGGGTTCTCTTCTGTAATGTTGACAATCCTTACACAGAGTCCCATGTGTAATGAGATGTAAAGGTCCTTATGACCCCCTCATCTAGAGGCTGAATTAGAAGTACTTTGTTTGGGGCCAGCGGACCACTTTGACCATTGGGTATGGACCTCCAGGGGTTCTGGATGGCAAGGAGTGTTGCCCAATATCAAAGTAACTTTACAGGATGGACACTCAGGCTGCTTCTATATCTTCGTGATGGTAAATAACACTCCAGTGAACATAGGGGTGCTTATGTTTTTTTGAATTAGTGTTTTGAGATTCTTTGGATATATTCCCCGAAGTGGGATCATGGGGTCAAAAGGCAGTCCCATTTTTAAGTTTTTGAGGTATCTCCATACTGCTTTCCATAGTGGCTGCATCAATCTGCACTCCCACCACAGGGCAAAGGGGTTTTCTTTTCTTCATGTCCTCACCAGCACTTGTTTGTTGATTTATTGATGGCCATTCTGACCTATGTGAGGTGATGTCTCACTGTGGTTTTAATTTGCATCTCTCTAATGATTAGTGATGTTGAGCATATTTTCATATGTCTATTGGCCACCTGTATGTCCTCAATGGAGAAGTGTCTATTCAGGTCCTTTGCCCAATTTTTAATTGGATTGTTTTTTATTCTTTTTTCTTTTTTTTTTTTTTTTTGGTGTTAAGTTTTGTAAGTTCTTTATAAATGTTGGATATTAACCCATTATCAGATGTATCAGCAAGTATATTCTCCCATTCCATGGGTTGTCTTTTAATTTTGTTGATGATCTCCTGTGCTGTGTAAAGATTTTTTCATGCGATGTAGTCCTATTTGGTTTTTTTTTCTTCTTTTGTTCCCTTGCCGAAGTAGATATATTGGATGAAATATTGCTCTGAGCTATGGGATATTTATACAATGGAATACTATTCAGCCATAAAAAAGAAAATGTTACCCTTTTCAACAGCATGGATGGACCTGGAGAACATTATGCTAAGTGAAATAAGCCAGTCAGACAAAGAAAAATGCCATGATTTCACTCACATGTGGAATCTAATAAGCCATCTGAGCTAACCAGCAAAATAAAAATGGACCCATAAATAGAAAACAGGATGACAGTTTTAGTTGGGGGGAGGAGATTAGGAGGTGGATGAATTGAGCAAAAAGGAAAAAGGACTCATAGTCATGGACAACAGTGCGGTGATTGTGGGGTGGGGGAGGGGGTATAAGGGAGATAGGTGGTAATGGAAAAAATACAATAACAAAAATAAAAATAAAACAATAGTCTTTCACAGGAAAAAAAAATTTAAAGGAGTAAAATTTAAAGATGGAATGGAAAGTCTAAAGCATCAATGGAATCAACCAGGAAAAGGATCTTTATTGTCCAGGCCTCCATATTGTATAATCGAAAGATTGGCAGCTGGTGTTTATCTTTTTTTTTAGGGTCATGCGTTATAAGCTTTACCCATAAGAACTATCTTGGTCATGAACCTGACTATATTTACACAAGCAGTAGAGTTGGCGTATTCCCTCCTGCCTCAAATCCTGGTGCTGGCTTCCCTTCTTCTCTTTCTTGCTGATAAATGTCCTTTACAACTTCCCCTGCCTCCCCCCAAATAGAGAACTCTTGTCTGCTTTTAAAACCTGGTAAAGTAAATATCCCCTTTCCTCAGTGATTTTCTTAATGGCATCTGGGACCTTGTCTGCTGTTCCTTGGTCAGCAGAAGATGCTTCTCCTGGTATCTTGATATTTTTTAAGTCAAATCTCTTTCTAAAACTATCAACACATTCTTTGCTGTCATAAAACTCTCCAGCATTAGATCCCTTACCTTCCTTTTGCTTTAAATTCTCACATAATGTCTCTGTTTTTTTCCTAATCATATTTGAGTCTATAGGTATGCTTTTCTTACAGTAATCCTGTACCCACATAAAAGCTGCATTTTTAATACAACATAATATGATATTTGCAAAAAGCACAACGTTCTCACACCTGCTGGCATAGCTGCTATGATGGCTTCATTCTTGTTTACAGTGGTCCTTATGCTGGATTCATTTATCTTGAAATGGTGAGTAACAGCAGCTACAGAACTCCACCTATCAAGTAATTAATTTTTTTCTTGTAATGTCAATATTTTTCTCTGCTTCTTGGGAACCCGTCAGGATCACTAGGGGCATTTGGCATAGGCTCTCTGGTCTCATTCAAGGCATACAGCATTACACTAAACATGGTGAAAAATATGAGAAAACCGCAAGAGATCGCTTTTTACTAGTACACCGTTTACTGGAGGGAACTACTCATGCAGAGATAATTAACACCATGAGTTGTTTCAAGCATATCCTAGAAACACTTGCAATAGCAACAGGAGGTGGCTACAGAATTGTTACAGCAGTTCACAGTATGTACTACAGTTAATTTTTTCAGTTATAATTTTAATACCACATATTTTCATTTGTTTATATTTCTCTCAACTATGAGTGGCAACATGCACTGTCTGTGTTATGTGCATAAATTTGGATAGTTTTTTTAACCTTCTATAATAGATTTGTGTTATTTTATGGTGGTAAAAAATAAAATAAACTAGCATCTACCTATATTCTATACATTCATGGCACACACACAACTCTGAATTTTTTCAGTATTTCTAGGCTACCCAGGTTTCCTGTTAGTTTTTTCAAATTGTCTCAAATGGCCAAAAATTTTTCCAATATACTTATTTTAAAAATCTTCACATAATTGGACCTGCACAGTTAACACCCATGTCTTCCAAGGATTAACTGTTTACTAAAATAAAATTAAAGACATGTCAGCCAAGAGTATGGATAGTTTTGGATCCTGACTTCAACCAACCCAGATCCATAAATCACTTATGAGACAACTAAGGAAAGAAGAGTGTAACTGGTATTATAAGATCATTGTCAATTTTTAGATATGATAATGACTATGTTGTTTAAGTATCATTATATATCTTGAAATACTTTCATATGAAATGATAAGATGTCTGGAACTTGCTTCAAAATAATGCATGGTGGTGGAGGAGGAAGGAAAGGTGAGCAGTGGTGGTAAAAATGAAAGAAAATGAATTATTGTCACAGTTGGATGGTAGTCATAGAGTTCATTTTTACCTGTTTGAAAAATTCTGTTTTATATTACTTAAAAATGCATGTTCCAGGGCCCCATCTCAGAGCTATTGAATTAGAATATTTAAAAGATAATCTGGGAATCTGCATTATTAATGAGTTCCAAAGTAATTATTATATACTCAAAGATTCAGGGATTACAATTTTAAAACAGTTTATCTTGTAGCTCTTGCTCTTTTCAATGAAACACAATTACATACACATACCATATCTTAAAAAACAGAAACAGTCTTGAATTTTCCAAGACATGTATTTTCCATGCACTCAATAAATATTAGTTATATTAGTCAAAATATTTATTTTTGTTCACTATGAATAAATTTTAGGTCTAGATTATACAAAACGTAACCACATATTACAATGTCTGGTCCATTTGACATCAGGAGTATGCACCTTCTCACAGCTGCTAGCAATAATTCCTTGGCCATGTGGGATTTCTTTCTTGATAGTATTTAACACTCCTAATTGCTAAATTCCAATATTTCCATAACTCATGCAGCAAAGAGAAAATCTAACATGATGGAAACAATAGCCTTCTCTTTATCAGACAGATTAAAATACAGAATATTAGCAGCCATATGTGGGATATCTACAGTATTACACACACACACACAGAGAATAAAATAAAATGTTTCCATTTGCCATTACCTCTCAGCTCTCCAGGAGATTCTGTTTCTTTGCAATGGTTCACTTAATAAGTAACAATTTGATTCTCGTAATAGAGTTTTCTTGAGACAATGTAACCTTTTATTCCAATGATTTTTCCAAGACCTGCTATTCCCTATGCCTACACCTTGGAGCTCCAGAAAGAACCCTGTAACAGATTCTGTCCTATTCTGTCTGGTGGTGTAGTTCTGCCACTAACTAGCTAGGTGGTTTTGAATATGACACTATTTTTATTGAGTTCTGGTTTCCCATACACATAATTCTAAAATAAATGTCAGTATACTCTTAGGTCATCTCTAAAGTCACCTCTGGTTTTATGCTACATCTCAAACAAACAAACAAACAAAACAAAACAACTTTCACTAATAGAAAACACAACCTTTTGGGAAAAAAGGAGAAGATATAAAATGGTTCACCTCAGCATCTTAGATGATAATAATTAAGGTCAATTGGATACATTCTGTTCTGAAGGTATAAATCCAGGAATATGAAGGATTGCTCCCATTTTTGCTTACCTGCTTATGTGCATGATCATAAGAATTAATATGATTATCAAATTCCTGGTGTTTGTGATACTGCTTGTCACATAATTCACAGTAAAAATTTGCCTTTACATCCTCCAGGGCCTTTGCTGTGGACTTCTCATTTTCTGGAAAATCCTTTAAAAAAAAAAAGTAAAAGTGTTGGTTATATTTCTCTCTAATGGCATAACTGGATATCATACTATTCAAGTTGGTATTTAATTTTATGGTGACTGAAATAACACAGTTAGGCCCATTATCTTTGGGAAATTTATGGCACGAGGGAAGTAGCTTTCAGTTCAACCTTGTCCATAAGTTATCAATAAAGATGTGATGAACTATCCCAAAGAAGCCCTCAGCTGGAGCCTGGTCATCACTCATTTCCGTTCTTGCCCTCAGTTTTCAGCTTGTGCTTCTGCTTGACTCACCCAACCGGAACACCCAGCACCTTTTCTTCTGCCTATCCAATGGCCCATCTCAAACACGGTAAGGCCTCTCTATTACAATATTTTATTGGGACATTAATTACATCATTTTATAGCATTCTCCTATGTACCATGTATTTTAACCTCCCTGAGATCACTAGAGTTGTGACTTGCTATTCTCACCACACATGATGTTTTTCCTACCTGTTAGAATAATGAGCTTGTACCTTCCCACGCCCAGCTCTCTGCCCACTCCGGGGAGCCTTTCCATGACTTTTCTAGGAGAAAGCCTCCATTCTGGTACTTATTGCTGAACACATCTATGATAGTTCCTACTTGCCTCCTTCATAGACATTTTTTCCCTTGATATTACTCCTTACATTTTTGTGTGCCACACAATTTCATCTTTAGTCAACTGATTATCCACTCCACACACTCTCCCTTGGTGACCTCCATTCACACTACAGCTACAACCTCGTTTATCCAGAATCTCTAGCTCCAACCTAAACTTCTTCCACAAGCATCAGTTCCTGATAGATATCACCAATGGGTTTATCACATTTTTCAAGACTATTATCCATACAATTTTGACTATGCTTTATCTCAAACAGAGGTTTGGCCACACCATTCCCCTGTTTGAAATACTCTTGAATTCTCTCATTGTCTATAAAAAATAGTGATGAATACTTATTGAGTAAAAACTGTGTGCCAGGCATTAGGCTAAGTACATGAATTATCTCATTTATTTCTAACAACAAGTCTGTAAAAATAAGTGCTATCTAAATACACATTTACAGATGTATCAGTCAGCACTTAGATTACACACTCATGGTCACTAAGTTAGCAGGTGGAGAGAGGATTTGATCCAAATAACTGATGCCTAGTTCCCATATAATAAACAGCTCTGTTTTACCATTGCCTTTTAAGGACAATCCCCTTAACATACCACACAAACTCCTTCCTACCTCATCATTGTCATCTTGTACCAGTTCGTGCTCCCATATCACCCTCTTTAATTCAACTAGACATGCTGCATGATAGTATATGATCTGTTTTCATGACTATTGTTCCCATAAATCCTTTGAAGGCAGGACCATTTTACTTATTTTTGTGTCCACAAGGTCAATGTATTGTCTAACCCAGAATAGGTGCTTATTTAATATGCATTCACATATATTGATGGAGAATGATGGCTTACATATCGTGTCTCCTATTATTCTGTAAGTTCTTCTCTATTATCCCAGTGCCTAAGTGAAAGAATGACTGGCAGCTGGCACACAGAGGATACTAAATAAATATGTAAAGAGAGATGAACAAAATAAAGGATGGTTTTTAGCTTTGTTCCTCCAAAACTACTCTCTGTAAAAATAAATCAGGCCATAAACCTAAATCATAGGGGCATCACTGCCCAGACAAGAAAGCAAACACACAAAATATGGCCGTTTCTTACAAGGTTGGGTGAAGCAGTGGGAAAATCAATTAATTGAGACATGAGACAATAACGATTCAAGTGAAAATCTAAGAGGCTAAAGCAAATGATAAAGAGCAGGAATGCATGCATGCCATTAACAAACAGCAAAATATTCCAAGTATCTGGATTGGCTATCTAAAAGAATTGAAGTAGGAATTTGGTTCCATTCTAGTTAATGGGGGCAGGGGATAAAAGCTACTGGACGGATGTATCTGTTGATGAGAATACAGACTCTAATTTCAGGAAAAAGTCTACTTAGTCAAAGAATGGGGAAAACGGCCTGCTAGTGTGGTCACTGATGAGAACGGAGGCAGGACTACAGCATTGAAGCAGAGCTAAATCTCTTGATTTAATAGGCACAGAACCAAGGAATACCTTTATTTCTCATCCAGTCATTCTCACTAGGATTTCTTTAATGCCCTTTCTTAGTATAATTTTAGGGATGGAATTGGAACTAGGGGCTACTTTGGTTTACCCACAGTTCTTCTTATTTTGTTATGACCCCGAATGACAGTCTTAGAAAAACTATGTGCCTTGACATTGAGCAACTCTGCCCCAGTGTTTAGCAGTGTCTTTGCCTTATTGGCTGGGTGTGGGACAGGAGTAGTAACTGAGAATTCAGAGCGAACCTGTGATTAAAGTGGGTTTTCATATTATTCCATATTATGTAGGGGGGTTTATGACAATAGCTCAATGGCCAGGAGTGAAGCTTCTCCAGTCACTCTTTGTATCTTCATCTAGACAACTTTTATTTCTAAAACATCCTTTAATTGTGATATTACATGCCTTTCAATTAAAAATGTTATAAGAAAGTTCTACTAATATTTTAGTCATATACTATGTCCTCTGATTATTCACATTTTACAAAGTCATCAGACTAAATTACATATCCCATTTCTTGCTTCATTTTTCTTGATAGGAAATGATGCTGATAGACCCATTTCTCCTCCTCCTAAAGATTAATGATATTCACCAGGGCATATACCAGTTCCCTTATTAAGAGAGCAAGAGTGCACAGGTGGAATACTAAAGCCATTAGCACACAGAGTTCACAATCCAGTGTATCCATCCAAACCAGAAGTAAGAACATAAACCCCATAGCAGGTGACTGGGGATCAGAAATGGGGAAGCTGAGACCTGTGGGTAGAAATATCAGGCAGAGGAGAATGCATGCCCAGAGTTGGGTAGGGTCAGAGGAATCATAGTGGAAGAGAAATAAATGAATCCTAAAGGATCTTTGGAAAAACTTGAACACTGAGATTAGGAGTGGGGCTGAGTAAAAGAACCATAACCCAAGTGGCCCATGATATTACTCAGCATGAGGTAGGCCTGTACTCAGATGTGCAGCGGGAATATCTGCGAAGATGGGGTTGAGTTGCTTCAGTGTATGTACCACTGGGCTAGAGTGTAAAGTTTCAGACTCGTAGTAGAAAAGGCATCATATAGTCTAAACCTGCCCTTTAGCAAAGAGGCAAAATGATGTTAGTAACATCATGACGTGTATAAAATCAGGTCAGTGCTAAAGCAGGACATGCTTTCCACTGAATTATGATGCTCCATCCACCCAGCCATTCATTTGCCCATCTAACCATACATGCATCCAACTACTAACCATGGAGCAGTTGTACACTGAAGAATCTCTTGTTAAGCAAGTTCTAAATATCAATTTCTTACTGTGTCTTTATCTCAAAATTTTGCAGGCTAGTATTGGATAATTGCATGTAAAGAGGTAAACACTGTAAATTAGGATAGAATGGTAACTATGTTACTATAGAGTTTAACTAGTTCATACTAGTTAAGAATAATTTTTTAATATTCTACAAAAGGAAACAACTGACCAAACAAGCAAAAATTCAAAGAGACAAAGAACAGATTATTGGTTACAATACGTGAAGTGGAGTGGCAGGAGGGCAAAACTGGTCCAGGGGTTCATTTGCATAGCGGTGCATGGAAACTAGACTTTGGGTGAAGAGCAGGATGTAGTGCATATGGGTGTCAAATTATAATATTACAGACCTAAAACCTCTATAGTGTCAGATGCCAATGTTACCACAGTAAAAATAAAATGAAGTAAAATAATTTTAAAACGATTGAAAGAAAAATCAGAGTTATTTCTTTCTGTTTCTTTTACCCATAGCATTAGATACATTTGTAAACACTCAGAATTTCTTGCTTTTTTTGTTGAATTGCAGGATACTTTTACTGGTCAAATAACCTTGAAGGCAAATGAGGGTGATATTTACTTTTTAAAATAATTACGTAATTTAAAAATATATTTAGAGATATGGAGTAAACATAATAGAAGTAAAATATCCACTATTCTCAGTATCAGTAAATTTAAAAATAAGAAAAAAACCCATGATTCATAATAATACAGAATACATACAAAATTTTATAATCATTGATCTGCTGGTTATTTGAATTTTTCTTCTCACAGTTTGTCTATGAAGAGGAGGAACCTTACTTAACAGAAAAAAAATTTATAAAAAAAACTTCTTGTTAATCATTCTCAATGACTCATTAAAAGGTTTAAAATGAGTTATAAATTGAACATGACAGTTGCATAACAAGAGTCATTTTTAAAACATTAGGTATTGCCAGTGGACATTTTATGTTGCAGTTCAGTGGATTTCTATAGTAATTAATTACTTTTCATAATTAATATTTTGGGTGTGAGATGAGAAAATGTACTTTTTCACACCAAGAATTTTACATTCATGCAGAGAATAGGTATGTCTGTAAACTTGCAAGTATTCTGACTAGATTAATGCATTTATTTAGAAATACGGATGTTTACTGCCAAATTATTTTTATTCTTGTAATGATGCTTACACACGAACATCTACTGAGCTCTCGTCGTAAATGAGAAATCCACCGAGCACTCCATACATCTTAACTCCCTTAATCTTCGCTCTAACCTTATGAAGTATTATTTATTATCCCATATAAAGACATGAAAGGCAAGGTACAAACACATTTAGAAACTCAATCAATGTTGAAGAGCAGAGGCTGAACTCAGGCTCAGATCTCCCTGATGTCAGAGTTATGAATCACTGTGCTCATGGTCGCCCCAAGTACTTAGCCTTTATCCAGACCCTGCAGGATTCTGAGCTGTCTTGGCTAACTTCAATGTAAATTTAGAATGATACAGAACCCCTAGGTCCCAGAGAGAGTTAGAAGAATAATTTTAATTTTAAAAATCTATAAAGCTCTTGGAGCTGAGAGATGAGCACTAGGAGAATCCAAGGTGGTGGTCCTGTTTCCACTGGTTGTGAATATGTGCCCTGATTATTAAACAGGGAGAGAAAAAAATCAATCGCTGTTCTTCATATCTCCTTGATAAGAATACCAGTTCAGAGTTTTGAGGACTGAATTCATATTCTTTGCCTAAAAACTCACATTTGACCTTTTGCTGTTATGCTAATGTTCGTGAGAATGCTAATGTTCTCTGAGCTCTTCTATTATATTGGCCCCACATAAAACCCTGCCTCAGAGAGAGTGCATTGTCCCCTTCAGAGAGGGAGCAAGTGGCTGTTGCTGATTCAGAAAGCTGTTGGTCTCCTGTTGTTTCCCTGTATCTCTATAAGAGATTAGGAAAGAAAAAAAAAAAACCTTTTTAGAGCACTTATTCATTTATCGTTTTATTTTTGTGATAGGGAAAACTTAGTCTTTGAAGGCTAAGTAGCCCTAATCTCAGCCTTTATCTTACAGGAGTTAAGCTTTCAAGGTTTACGTTACCTCAGTATAAATTAAGAGAAATAATGAGCAGCTTACAGGTTTGCTGTGAGCATAAAATGAGGTCATTTTTATGAAAACTCATAGTACAGTGTATAGTAAAATGTAGGTATGGTGTTTGGATATTTGTGTGTGCACATGTGTGTGTGTGTGTGTGTATCACCATGTGTATATGATGCTAGAAAATTATTTTAAAATAACGTCATTCTCCCATGAGTCTACAATGCAATGGTCACATCCAATGAAAATTTAAGCAGCTGAGAGGAGCTCTTACCATCTTCAGCCACCATCTCATTTGAAAGCACAGTTCCTCCTAGTAACTTCAAATTTCATTCACATAATTAGGGTTTTCAGATGTTTTCATCTCACAATATTATTTTTTAACTTTTAGGCTATCTAGGAATTCCAAACATAGTCAAGAGAGCATCATAGGTGTGTAATTCACATTAATATTACTAATATCAATTTCCCTAAAGATGTGACTGGCTTCTTTTATTACAAGATTGGTTTTTGCATTCCATAGCATCTGGCATGATGCTAGTTACTTAGAAGTAACTTAATAAATATTTATTGACTAAGTGAAATTAATGAATAACAAAGCAGAGAATGCTTTTTCCACTACTTAAAAGATAGCTTGGCCTTCCCTGGCAATGTTAAGGCATATCATGTAGACTTTTAGAGCAATCTTTTTTCCTTTCTTTAAAAATCTATCTTCTAAAGTCTAAGGAGTTTATTGAAAAAAATATCTTAAAGTAATGGAGGATTGCAACTGTACACAGATTCACAGTCAGAATACAAATTTATGATTTACAATGTTCTTCCCATCTTAACATAATCGATCATTTTCCTTACCATTTATTGATAATCAAGAGCTGGTTTCCTAGACTTGGACTGGGCATGACCAAAGTCAGACCTTTGAATCAAGGGCCAGGTTGGTGTGATGTCAGTTACTTCCTGGGATTGAAAAGGTGCTTTTCCTTCTTATTAAGGATTCGTTCAAGTTGCCCAGATCAAAAGATAAACACAACCACATAAATATGTGAAACTGTCTCTGGGTGGAATTCTTTGGGGATAGTTCAACGTCATTTCTAATTTGAAAGGAATGACAAAATTACTGGAAAGATGCCAAAGTGATGATTGCATTTTCGTTCATGAGGCAACAGTTAAATATTGAAAGTTTGTATAATATCTTATTTTAGAGGAGTTCGCTACTTGGTTGCATTTGAACAGAGATTATTTTTGAAATCACATGCATTTCCATTAGAACCACTTTTCATCAGCATTCTACACCACCAAATTTAGCTTCCTCAGCATAAATTAATGTATAGTTCTCCAACCAGAAAAACACTTTAGAAAGTGTATAATACAGTCCCAGGTGCATGCTAAGATAATCATAGCAGTATCTACTGCAATATTGTTTAATTATGCCTGTCGGCCATGAAAAGGCGAGGGGACAGTTATAATTTCCAGATTACTTATCGATCAGATATAGATGCTGCATTGCACAAGTTTATAAAGGTCATGGATTGGTTTTCAGAGTTTTTAACAACCAATGAAAGAGTGAAACACACATAAACAAATGAGTCTTGCTGGGCCCCATTTAGTATTAGCTCATCAAGATGCAAGGAATACCTGTCTCTCATAGAGAATGTCCCAACCCTCATCAGTAAACCAAGGCAGTATCTTTGAGTAAGAGAGAAAAAGAAGGAGCATGAAAAGACATGTAAATTTATCTGGGGTCAGGGAAGTAGTTGAATCCATTGAATTGTAGTCCTTAGTCTAGAGTTTATGCCCAGAAAACACCAATTAATGAATGCATGAATGAATAAATGTGATAAGTGAAGGAATAAATACATTTGAAGTCTTTCTGACTTTTTGCCTCGTTATTTATTCCATTAAACGGGAGAGAATTGGAAAGCCTCAAATTGTATGCTGGTGTCAAAACTCCTATAACTGTACAACTCAAAGCATGAACCTGCATGTAAACTATAGACTTTAGCTAATAATAATGTATTAATATTGATTCATTGATTACACACTAACCCACTGTAGTAATTCAAAATGTTAATAATAAGGGAAGTTCTGTACAAGAGTTGGGAAGAATGCATGGGAACTCACTGTTTTTCCTGTCTAGCTTTTCTATAAACCTAAAGCTTCTCTTAAAAATTGTCTATTGTTTAGAAAAATATTGTTAGCTAAGTCACATTTGAATAATTACACCTTTGTTGAACTCAAAGAAAAATGATGTATGGTATGAGACTAATCTAACCCATGTTATGTAGTGCCCATAGCTGAGCTTGAGTGTGCCAAGTGACAGATGAGAGTCCCTCAGTATAAAAAGATCTTGAGACTTTTAGTTCCCCTCTGTCACTTTCCATGAGACAAAGAGCAGTCCTCAGCAACTTCAAGAAATGCAGGACTACTGACAGACCATAGTTAACAATCTCCAGATCCACTGGAAATTGAAGGGTAAAATTTCTATATTTGAAAGAAAGATTTTGAAATGCGTCTATTATGTGGGTATATAAAATATGATAAAAATGGATTCTTCCTCCAGACTGATAATTCTGTCCCATTTATAAAGGTAGCAATTACTGACCCATCAATTCATCCCACAGATATGAATAACTGTAATGAATATAGGCATGTTGCATTCATCTAAATTGAATATATTTAAATGAATGCATCCATTGTGCATTAGACAGGAAGTATATTCATTTAGCTATTACTCCTGCTGTAGCTATTTATTATAAAAATGTGGTTAATAGTATCTGGCACTTCATTTTCTAATATAAGAGAGATCAATGAAAGATGTCAGGTAACTAAGATTTCAGGAACGTTGCTGGTGACATCTACTCAATTACAAACCATTTTTTAAAAATTCAACATTTGTAACAGCTATCTAGGGGAGGAATGGATGTGAAGAGATGCTGACCTAAACATTGATTCACCTTAGCTTGGTAATTGACTGTAAATATTTTACATTTATAGATTCTAGTGATTGCCTGCTAATTTCTCATTCTTAAGCATTCTCAGATTGTACTGGTATTAATCTATACAGTTCTAAAGAACCGTGTTGATATTCTACTTGTGCTAAAACAGGCCTGGAAACTTCTGGAGTGATGTCCTAAAAGAGCATAAATTCAATGGCCTTGCTGTTTAAAAAGGATAAGGAAAGCAGGTAGATGCCAGAGCTCCAGGGGGATTCGTTCTTCTGTCCTAAATGTCTGCTATCATGTGAGATGAAGACGCTGTCTGCTACATACAGTTCACTTGTTCTACAACCCAAGACGTTTAAAAAGTGGTTGTGTTCACAAAGACGCTTTAGCATTTCAAACTGGCTGCTCTAGGCATCTGTCTGTTGAAATTCTAACAGGTAATTTACTTTCAAACTTAGAGAAAGCCAGCAACTGTGGAAAAAGTATGCTATACAGAAGTATGATATACAGGAACTCTGTATATCATAACTTGAAATATTAACTTCAAGCTGGGAAAGTGTGTTAAAGTAAGGCAAATCTATTAAAATGGTAGTTTACTTTGGGAAAAAGGGATTCACATGGGCTAAGTGAAATATAAGCTAGAGTATGTTTATTTCAAAATCATGAAGTAATTTTATAAAGCTTAGCTCTGTTGTCATATAATTTCCAAAAATTATTAGTTACATATTTTGCCTATTATTTTTCTCACAGAACATTGTAAAACTTCTGTAACTTCAAAAATCATCAAAAAGAAAGTTTGTACACCAATTTTATGGATACACACTTGACTTTTGAAGACAAATTTAAAATATTTGTCAGCTGAAGTCAGAAAACCTGGTTAGCTGGAAACTGAGGCCAAAGTAAAAATATGTTATAATCACAGTACAAACAGTGCTGGGCAACAGTCTGCAATGGAAACACATTTTCCCAGCTGCTTGAGCAGTTGAAGAATCTGTATATATTATGAACACTAGGACCAACTCAAACAATGCAGCTGTGCTCTAATTTATTGTGTGTGCTTGTGTGAATGTGTTTGTTGTGTGAAGAACCAGTCTGAAAAGAGGGCCAGCTACAATAGAACAGAAGTTGTTGGTCCATTATAAAAGAAGTACAATAGAAAAGTTAGAATCATTATACAGGTGTGTAACTGGAAGGGGTCTCACAAATTCTCTGCCAGATTAAAAAAATATTAATATAGTTATTTGGTTTACTCAGGTTGATGAAGGATGATAAGCAGAAAATCTGGGATGAGAACTCAAGTTCTTAACTCCAACCTTTGAGACCAATGGCAGAACAATGAATTCTATAGGGTCTATTCCTCATTTGGAAAAGGAGGTTGATCTAAGGGTCTAGAATTCTGTGTCTCTGAAACTCAAGGTGTATAAACAAATATCCAGAGACTTCACATCTCTTTAATGACATAATTGGAAAGTACACTCATAATCTTGGAATGCACGAATTAGAAAATTTTCAGTTTCAAACCACCTCCTATAGAAGGAGACAAAATCTCTCTTAGTAGAGAACCTCCACTTCCTTTTATTAAAAAAAGTTTTAAAAAAAGCATTTAGATCTTTACTAGTTCACAGGTTGTTATAGCTAATTATAGTGGATTGAACACTGAATTTAACCAGTACTAAAGACTAGCTTCAGAAGAAGCAAGCCATCATCTTTTCTGATACTGGAGAGAGATGTGAGATGAAAGGGGAAAAAAGCACAAGATTAAAGAATCCTTACTTAAAATCTTAAAAATCAAACAAACAAACAAATAAAAAAAACTTCCTTATGCTGTCCTTGAAGGGGTTTGGTGTAGGGTAGGAATTTAGTTGTGTTATAAAGGTGTGGATTAATTACTATGTTACTATACTGTGCAAGATAATGTAACACACAATTTCTATTTTCAAGAGACTCTAAGGTCACCTGCAGAGATAAAACTGAGTCACAAATTGCAAGTGACTGCAGAAAGGGATATCTGGCCATGTGCTGGGGGTTTAAAGTGCTGTGTGAATTCTGAGGAAGGAAACAGTCATGCTGCTCTGTAATATGCTTAAGCAGACACCTAAGCAGAAAAACCTTCTTAAGACAGAATTTTATAGTGAGTCTAAATCAGTAGTCTTGAGTTTGACTCAAATATTTTAAAAAAAAAGAATGACACCTGAAGGGTTCTTTAATTCTTGAGTTTAAGATGGTGACGTTAAGTATTGCTGGTAAGGAAGGAACCTATATTTAGTAATGAGAATAACAGTTTACACTCCATGTCCAAAAAACCACACAAACTTTACATGGGATATGATTCCTATCTCCCATTTTCCCTTCTATTACAGCTGGTATTATTTCTGACCAGTAGCTAAGGTGGAAATTATAATCCTAATCATGTTGTTTTTCTGTATGTTCTATGTGACTTCGTTCCCAGGACATTTCTCTTGGATTTTCTGCTTCTTGTGTCAGTGTCTTTATGCCAAGTCTGAGCTCTTTTTGAATGGCCAAAGAACTACTGAATAATTTTTAAAAAATATTTTAAAATTTATTTTTAGAGAGAGGAGAAGGGAAGGAGAAAGAGAGGGGGGAAAACATCAATGGGAGAGAGAAACATCCATTGGTTGCGTCTCGCACATGACCTGACTGGGCACCGAACCTGCAACCCGGGCATTTGCCCTGACTGGGAATTGGATAGGCAGCATGTTGCCCTGGGGGATGATGCCCAACCAACAGAGCCACACTGGTCAGGGCCACAGTTGAATAATTTTAAAAACCGATTCCTGTAAAATTCTTGCCTCAGTCCATTACACCATAGAAAACCCTGACTGGTTGTTGTCTGCTTCAATACTCTGTTACAACTCTCAGCTGGAATATGGGTCCTCAGTAGTAGCTACTTACCAGGAAATTTCTGTTCTGTATGAACTATAGTGTTGGCAAGAGACATTGACACCCCATTTAGTAGGAAAAAATATCTTCTATAGTGTGAAAAGAAAAGAGAACCTTCATTGATAAGAAATGATGCCCTTAAACTTCTAAAACCCCAGTGGGTGTTCCCTAGGAATAGCAGCAGAAGCTTAGATAGGAGCAGCCCTCTTCATTTACCAGGTGCCTGGATGTCACAATAGCTTCGCCTTGGGTGTCCTTCTGGGGAGGAATGCCAAGGGAGAGAAAATAAGAGGAAATAAAACTTAGATGAAGAATATGGACAAAGATATGGAAATAGAAAGAGAAAAAAGACACCAGGGGTAAATAGAAGAATCTACGTTTCTCTTGTGCAGGAGTAGAATAGAAGGCTAATGAGGAGACAGAAAATTTGGTTTGTGGCGCAGGAAAGTAGAATTTTAAAATAACGTATTTAAGGATAGAGAAAATGAATATTTTCAACTGCCCTTCCTAAAGTTTTAGACACAGATTATTTGTGATAGGATGAGGGATATATCCCGTTCAGGATAGTCCATGATTTGAAATTTATTTGTGGGAACTTGAAAGTATTTGTGGAAAAGTCAACAATATGTACCATTCATATTAATCATTTTGACCTTGACATTCTCTGGGACCGACCACCACCAGATCAGTGTGTCTCAATGGGGAACCATTTGTCATGGGCTGTTTTTTCAGGAGTCCATGTGTTTCATAGTAAATTTAACATCCCAGCTAGAGATTTAACAGACTAGGACAGGATTTCAAAGATTTGAAATAAATATTTATGTTCTTATGGCGTTGCTATTGCTGTGTTAGGTGCTACTGAGTTGCATAAGATTTGAAACATATTGTCCCTGTACTAAAAGAATGTGTGTTAGCTAGTGGGAATAGAACATGAGGAAAGCCAGGAAGTATTTTACATGAAATAAAGAGTAAGAGCGTTAAGGAGGCACAGAACTGGGCGTAAGAGTCTGAATCCTAGCTCAGAAGCTTGCGAACGACACAGTCTTCAGTGCATCCATTTCAGTAAAGTGAGAATGATCATGTTACTCTCTCAGAATGATCGTAATGATTAAATAAGTTCAAATAGGAAAAGCACCTAACACTGTCGTGTGTGTGTGTGTGTGTATGACTGGATCTCTGGATGGGACAGGACAGACTTAGTTTAAATCAAAGCTCCATTCCTCATGAGTATGGGGAAGTCGGCAATTACATCTGTATCTGTGTGTTCGGATGAGTAACCGGAGAGTGTGACAAAAGTAACTCACAGGACCATTGTACTGACTATAGAGACCAATCAAATGAAAGACTTGACATAGTACCAGGCTAATATTACTATTTATTCTGTCACTTTGTTTATATTTTCTTGCTTTTGTTTTGCTTCATTCTGTTTGTAGAGGTTTTAATAGCAAACACAGAAACAGGCATTAGATTTGAGTGGGATAGACCAAGACCATTAAAGACAGACGTCGGGCTGGTTAGAGTAGAACTGGCTGGGCTGGGACGGGAGACTTGAGGAGAGTCATTGAGGGCTGCACTAAGAAACACTGGCTCCGATAGGGAAGGGGGAGCCAAGACTCCAGTAGCTGACACACAAACACTCTAAGTAAATAAAGAATGGGCCCACAAAGTCCAATAAAAAGGATTTCTTCCCACAGGGAAGAGATGTAGTTAGCTGTACCAGACTGAGTGATGTACAACGTGGATGACAAATTTTTCTTCCTTTGGGACCTGTCTTTGTGTTGCAAACTAAAGGGGAAAAAAAATCAATGCAGAAACAAGCAGAAGCCTCAGTCACACACTTAATCATGCTCCTATAAGGACACTAATGCCCTTATTGCTGACTCTTTTATTTCCAAACTCTCCATGGTGCCATATTCCAGATAAGTTGCCTGTTAGAAATAATGGTCTTTGCATTACACATACATTTTCCTTTCTGTAAACAGGCTTTACTTTCCCCTGCACACTGTGAACTGAGCTGACTTCCTCACCTGGCCTTTTGCTACTGTGTCTTTTGCATTTTTGCCTTTGGACTGATATTTTTTAGTGCTTTTTTGGTGTGGAAAAAAAAGTTTCAAATATTTTCTGTCAAATTGTTACTACTCTATAAAAGTTGTGATCTGCAAGTTTATCAATTTATGTCATAGGGGAATCTACTTCAGAGATTAACAACAAATAATATTTACTCATTCTACAATAGCATGTGTGAACTCTTATTATATTTGTGTGAAAATATTCCTATCAGTGTCATGGCAAATAATCTCAAGGTCACTTTATTTTTCATTTAGTATAAAATATGTACTAATTTACAGTATTTTTTTCACTAAGTACATTATGATTTAATTGATTCTATAAGGTTTTCATTAAAATAAGAAAAAGTATTCTTACAAATGCTATTAATATTATTGTACAGTAACAAGCACTCACTTAGGGTGACTACAAACTTGGAAGGTGGCTCTAAACGACTTTGAACATTATGCATTCTTAATAACAAAATGACAAGAATACAATTTTTATGGATTCTAAATAAAGAGTCCACCTAAACCCACAGTAATTATTTTGTCTGTTTAGCAAGTAAAAGTTTTAAAATGACTTATGTATACTTATATATTTATATGTGCATATGTGGTAACATTCTCATAAAATATTCCCATTTAATCTATTTCTTTTTTTTTTCACCCTCACCTAAGAACATGATTATTGATTTTAGAGAGAGCAGAGGGGAAGAGAGGGAGAAAGGGAGGCAGAGAGAGGGGAGGGAGGAGAGAGGAGGGGAGAGAGAGAGAGAGAGAGAACGAGAGAGAGAGAGAGAGAGAGAAACATTGATTGCCTGTGTCTCAGACATGCCCTGACTAGAAACCAAACCCACAACCCAGGCATTTGTCCTGGCCAGGATCAAACCCATGACCTTTCAGTTTATGGGAGAATGTTCCAATCAACTGAGCCACGCTGGCCAGGGTTAATCAATTCTTCTTAAATTAGCTCATTAGTTGATTAAGCCAGCATTATAATTAAACATGGCTTTGTAAAGTTTGATGTTTCTCAATTCTTCTGTTATCCATTTAGTTAACATTTTCATGAAAACTTGGATAGTCTAAGGTCAGTGTTCTATTCATTAGTCTTTAATGATGAGATCTGTATGTGGAAGCACACCAATAAGACGTCATTATTTTAAAGAAGTTTAGTAACATCTAAGCATTCATTTTGCTAATCAATTGAAGAACAATTTATTCAGATAGAAATAAGGTCATGTTTCCTCAATATTCAAAATTAAAATGCAGGAAAATTTCTGCTTTCTTCTATTTCCATTTAACTACATTAAGTGTAGCTTCACCAACCTATGCATAAATTGCATATTATGATAAAAAGGGGGAAAAATCAAGACCCTATATGTGTTCTTAAGAGCTAAACATGAATTCAAATGACTAACCAAGTAATAAGTATGTTATATTAAGACCTAAGATTCCTGGTCCTCAGAAGTAAAATTCCAAAAATATATCTCCCTCTTTATCTTAATGCATAAGTTTCAAAAAGGAGATAACATGAGAAAACATGTATGAAAAAGATGATCATAATCAGATATCCAATGGAAGAAAAAATGGAAAATAAATGGAAGAGCTATTTTGCAGATATGTTTCTTTAGAAGAAGACAAATTTGCATAAAAAAGAAAAGCCATTAACAAATGGAAAGCTGGTGGTGTGACTAAAACTTTTACATACTGTAATATGTACCTGCTTTTTTTATCCTCTTCTTCTCATATGGATAATTTTATGGAAACATCGTATTAGCTCTAAAGGAATTTTTTCACTTGCTACAGTCAGTCACTTGAGGGCTTTTTGTTGTTTTATACTGTTTTGCTTGGGCACTAGAAACTGAAGGATGTGAAGTTGCATTCTTAATTAAGCAGCTTATACATCTTATTAAAAAAGCTAATTATATTGTTTTACTTTTTGTCACTATAAAATAGTTTGTATTTCTTAAGATTTTATATAAATGGCATCACTCAGTGTGTACTCATTTCTCTGACTTTTCACTAAGCATAATTATTCTGAGTTTAATTCATGTTGTGTCTGTTGTTCCTTTTTAATGTTGGGTGGTGTTCTACTGTATCACTATATCACAATTGTTTATCCATTTCCTAACTGAGGGCACCTGGGTTCTTTCCAAAGGTGCTCTGAACTGGGGGAGAGGATGGAGGTTGGAAGGAGTAGAAGGAAGTAAGTGTAAATGGCGCCGGGAAACATTTGGTAGTGATAAATATGTGAAACTATGTTCATTATGGTGATGACTTTATGGATATATACATATGTCATAAGTAAACTATACACACTAAATATGTGCAGTGTTAAAACATTAACGTTTAGTGTTTCTAATTTATTTTATCCAAATAAGAATTTTTTATTTTCACATTGTTGTCAAAAGATCTGGGCATATACTATCCCAAACATAAGAGCATCAATATTTTCTTCCAGTATTTAGTTGTTTCCTCTTTATCTCATTCTAAAAATTAAGGTTATTTTCATAATTGTGCATAAATGTCAAGGTTGATTTGGTTGCCAGAAAAAGTTTTAATCACACACCTTTCCATAACTAAGATAGAACTTAATATGGGAAATATGCTTGGTCAATGCACTTTTAAAATATCCAATTCAGATTTTTCTCTGCCACTTGGCTACAACATTTCCTTCCTACAATATTCTGCTTCCTACATAATGTCTTCAGGCAATTATTTTTAAATTTTCCCATGTATCCTTTTTGGCCTGGTATATATTATACCTTTATTTTATGAAGGTAGTGGGGAATGCTTAAGCTCATTATGCAAATGCTACCGGGTGTTAAAAATAAATTTTTTAAAGAGAGTGCATGTTTCATTACAGAGAGCTTAAAATATTACTGAAGTGATAACAAGTGGTTCATTTTATGAGATAGTTTATTCTGTAGACTTAACAACCAATGACTTATTCAGCATTTAATTAAAAGCAAATTCAGTAATTTGGTGGGCTATATTTTGCACTCTATCAGTGTTTATTAGTAGAATTCAGGTGACAACTTTGTGTTATGAAAGGTAATTTCTTTTGCTTTATGGTCATGTGACAGTGGCTGCTAAATATTATTGCTAATCAACAATGAATTATATATTTAAATTAACTGCTCACTTGCATATTTTATAGATTCATAATAGTGAAAATTAAACTACAGATATTTATATTAAAAATTTAAAAACTTATTTTTGTGAAAAACATGAAAAGTTGGTACTTCAAATGAACATCTTATATATTTTATGTAAATTTTTCAATTTTATTCCTTTTTTATTTTTATTCTTGATAACTGGTTATATTTAGGGTTTGTTTTTTGTTAATTCTGTATTTAGCAACATTTACCTTACCTAAATTAGACATATAATTAGAAACATCATTTGCATGAGGAAGACACAGTGACTTGTGTGTGAGCCCTATTTTGAGGTAAAAAACCAGGCAGACCTCAGGTCTGTCCCTTAGCTTTATTACCAGCTGGACATGTGTGATTCCCTCATTCCATTTTCTGGTCTTTAAAATAGTGCTTTGATTAAATAGACAAGATTCTTTTGAACTCAAAGACTAGATTTCTAAGTTTTGTTTTTTGGGACGGGTTTCTTAAATATGAAGTGTATGTTTATGGAGAAAAAGTGTTGGTAATAGAATATTTCTGACAAAAAGTATGAAAGTAAGAAAAGAGTGTGGAGGAGAGAAGACAATTTATTCAGTCTGCTGGTTTCCACAATGACTTATTCATCCATAGAACAGATGACAACAAACAAAGCCCAGAGCGAGTAGAAGGAAGGAAATAACCAAGATCATAGCAGAATTAAATGACACAGAGACTAAAAGAACAATCCAACGATTGATAAATCCAGGAGCTGGTTCTTTGAAAAGATAAACAAAATAGACAAGCCTTTAAGCAGACTTTTCAAGGAAAAAAGAGAGAGAACCCAAATAAATAAAATCAGAAATGAAAGAGGAGAGATTACAACTGATACCACAGAAATACCAAGGACTGTAAGGGATTACTACGAACAACTATATGTCAAGAAATTTGAAAACCTGGGTGAAATGGACAAATTCCTAGAAAAACATAATATTCCAAAACTGAATGAAGAAACAGAAAGCCTGAACAGACCAATAACAGCTGGTGAAATTGAAGTAGTAATCAAAAAACTCCAGGTGCACTGAAGCCCTGGATCAGATGGTTTCACAGGATAATTTTACACAACATTTAAGGAAGAGCTAACCCCTGTCCTTTTCAGAATATTCCAAAAAAATCCAAGAAGACAGAAGACTCCCAAACTCTTTCTTTGAGGCCAGCATCATCCTAATTCCAAAACCAGATAAAGACAAAACAAAGAAAATTACAGGCCAAAATCGCTGATGAACTTAGATACTTACATCCTCAACAAAATATTGGCAAACCACATCCAGCAATACATTAAAAAGATCAAACATCCACCATGATCAAGTGGGATTAATCCTATTGATGCAAGGATGGTATAATGTTCACAAATCAATAAACATAATACATCACATAAACAAAAAGAAAGACAAAAATCACATGATCATATCAATAGACATTGAAAAAGCATTTGATAAGGCATAGTACACATTCATGATAAAAACATTCAGCGAAGTGGGAGTAGAGGACACAAACGTAACATAATAAAGGCCATATACAAGAAACCTTCAGCCAACATCATATTCAATGGCAAAAACTAAAATCTACCCCACTAAGATCATAAACAAGACAAGGATGTCCGCTTTGACCACTTCTATTCAACATAGTATTGGAAGTACTAGCCACAGCCATCAGATAAGAAAAAGAAATAAAAGGCATCCAAAATGGAAAGGAGGAAGTAAAACTGTCATTGTTTGCAGATGACATGATAGTGTACATAGAACACCCTATAGACTGCACCAAAAAATTACTTGACCTAATAAGGGAATTTGGCAAAGCAGTGGGACACAAAGTCAATATTCAGAAATTAAAGGCATTTTTGAACACCAATAATGAATTATCACAATCAGAAATCAGTGGGAAAAATACCATTTACTATAGCAACAAGAATAATAAGGTACCTAGGAATAAACTTAACCAAGGAGGTTAAAGACCTATACTCAGGAAACTACACAACCCTGAAGAAAGAAATTAAGGGAGACACAAATAAATGGAAGCACATTCCATGTTCATGGGTCGGAAGAATTAACATCATCAAAATGTCCATACTACCCAGAGCAATTTATAGATTCAATGCAATCCCTGTTAAAATACCAATGACATATTTCACAGATATAGAACAAAAATTTCAAAAATGTATATGGAACCATAAATGACCCTGAATAGCCTCAGCAATTTTGACAAAGAAGAACAAAGTTGGAGGGATCACAACACAAACTATATTAAAAGGCCACGGTAATCAAAAGTCTGGTACTGGCATAAGAACAGACACATCGATCAATGGGACAGAATAGAGAGCCCAGAAATAAACCCAAGTCTCCGTGGTCAGTTAATATTCAACAAAGGGGGCAGAACCATAAAATGGAGCAAAAATAGCCTCTTCAAGAAGTGGTGTTGGGAGATCTGGACAGCTACATGCAAAAAAATGAAATTCGACCACCAACTTACACCACATACAAAAATAAACTCAAGATGGATAAAAGACTTAAATATAAGTCACAACACCATAAAAGTCCTAGAGGAGAACAAAGGTAGGAAAATCTCAGATATTCCACGCAGCAATATTTTCACTGATATATCCTCTAGAGCAAGGGACATAAAGGAAAGAATAAACAAACAGGACTTTATAAAAAAAAACTTCTGCATGCCTAAAGAAAACATCAGCAAAATGAAAAGGGAACCAACTGTATGGGAAAATATATTTGCCAGTGATACACCAGACAAGGGTTTGATCTCCAAAATATATAAAGAACTCACATGACTCCACTCCAGGAAGAGAGACAACCCAATTAAAAAATGGAAAAAGGACCTGAACAGGCACTTCTCCAAGGAGGACATACACAGGGCCCAGAAACATATGAAAGGATGCTCAGCATCACTAGCCATCAGAGAGATGCAAATTAAAATCACAATGAGATACCACTTCACACTGGTCAGGATGGCCATCATAACCAAATCAACAAATAACAAATGTTGGCAAGGTTGTGGAGAAAAGGGAAAGCTATTACACTGTTGGTAGGAATGCAGACTGGTGCAGCCGCTGTGAAAAACAACATGAAATTTTCTCAGGAAACTAAAAATTCAACTGCCTTTTGACCTGGCAATTCCGCTGTTGGGATTATACCCTAAGAATCCTGAAACACCAATTCAAAAGAACCAATGCACCCAAATGTTCATAGCAGCACACTTTACAATAGCCAAGTGCTAGAAGCAACCTAAGTGCCCATCAGTAATTGACTGGATCAAAAAACTGTGATACATTTACACAATGGAATACTGCACAGCAGAAAGAAAGAAGGAGCTCCTACCCTTCACGACAGCATACATGCATCTGGAGAGCATTATGCTCAGTTAAGTAAGCCAGGTGGTGAAAGTCAAATAAATACCATATGAATTCACCAATAAGTAGAACCTAATCAATAAAACAAACAAGCGAGCAAAATTTGACCAGACATTAAAATAAAGAACAAACTGACAATAACCATAAAACAGTGGAGAGGGGACAACAGGGGGAAAAAGGAGGTAGGGTTATCAAGGAACATGCATAATGAGCAGATGGACAAAGCCAAATGGGGATTAGATCAAGGGTGGGAGGTACAGATTGGTGAGGTAGGGCAGAGTGGTGGGGGAAAAAGGGAGAAAACTGTGCTTGAACAATAAAAGAAATGAATTAATTAAAAAAACAAAAAAAAACACAAAACTCCACTTGTAATGTCAAAAATAACTTTCAGGATCATTAGAAACCATTTAATTTCTGTGTAATGTGGTTATACAATCTCAATGATTAAATGCTGTACTGGAAAAAAAAAGAATAGATGAATACTTACTCTCTTCTACAGTCCTTTGCCACTTGTGGACAAAGCCCAAAGGATGAGAAGACCTTAAGTTAAATGTCACCTGTCACACATTCCTAAGGCTTAATAACATCAAAATCTTCTAAATATGCTGAATCTAATTACTTGTTCCAAAATAAAAGACATCTGATTATACAATTATAGTTTAAATGTGTGACACCCACTTATTTGGCTTGTTTTTCTTTGTTTTTATTTGTTATTTGCTTATTTGGAGTTCCCTTAGTTCCTGCTCAGTCAATAAATGACTCTAAGAAATTAATGTATTGTTTTTACTGCTATACTTTTGCATTTGTAACCCACTAGCAAGAAAGAATATGCTAGATCAAAATATGCAAGGTGGAAAATGTTCCCTTTCCCTTTTAATTAAGTAAGCTTCTATGTCAGGTAGCAAATGGAAAAGATTTGGAAATTGGGAGTGTCCATCCAACAACTAAGAGGTAAAGCTAATTCCCTGCCAATAGTGGTGAGTGCAGAGATTGGAAGAGATGTGCTTTTGCATTTCAAATGTGGAGCCCTACACAGCCACACACCAAGTCTCGAATTAAGGATTAAGCAAATCTCCAAAAAAAAAAAAAATTAAAAGGACTCTAATGTTTTTGCTTTTGCAAATAAAATGCTGAGAGTAATTTTAAAGTTACATTCCAAGACAGTCATCAAGGTTGACAGAATCTATCAGATCTTGATGGAAAGATTTTGATTAGAAGGGCAGGAGCTGGAGTAATTGGTTTGTCCATTGAGGTCCTTGGAACGATTATTTCCTTGGACATTTTATTGTAAAGGGCCTTTATGATTTCCAAAGGGAGCAGAAGAAAGGTGATTTTCTCAGTTGCCCAAAGATGTATTTAAAAATGCAACACACCTACTAAGCCATATTACTCAAGGCTCATGTAAGTGAACAAATATAATTTTCTTTTTATAAACATCTTTTCTAATTTAAAAATAGATGACTATGGGGGAAGTTATTTATTTCAAAATTAGATGGCTAGCATAGGGCTTCATAGTAACTATGAAGTCTGTCCAGAAAAAGGCCAGTCATTGTTAATATAATGAGAACTGTTCACCTGATATCAATGTAACCTGGCAGCCAAGGAGAGTGGACTGGAATGTGCATGTGTGAACAATGACAGCTCCACTGTACTAGTCGCTGGGGATGGTAGACACTGCTGAGTGAGCATGTGTACTGTGTGGCTGTCACATTCAGAATGACTGAGTGAATAGAGCAGAATTCTGCATCAGATTTTGCTTTAAGCTTGAACATTCCTCCGTGGAAACTATTCAGATGATTCAGAAGGCTGCAGCTATGGGCAACTGGTAATTGGCAGCTTCATCATGAAAATGTGTCCACTCATAGAGTTTTGGTGAAACATCAAATCACCTTGGTGATTCAGCTTCCCTATAGGCCAGGTCTGGCTCTCTGCCACTTCTGGCTTTTCCCAAAACTAAAATCACCTTTGAAGGGGAAGAGATTTCATATCATCGATGAGATTCAGGAAAATACAACGGGGCAGCTGATGGCAATTAGAACTGTAGAGGTTCCAAGGTGCCTACTATGAAGGGGACTGAGATGTCATTGTCCTATGTACAATGTACATTTTTCAATAAATGTCTCTATTTTCCATAGTACATGGCTGGGTATTTCTGGACAGGCCTCATATTTCTCAGATATGAACAAAGTTATTTGCCCACTTATGTACACACAAAAAAAGTTGAGGTGGGGATATAACCTTTAAAAGGAATACAAATAGAGGGAAAATGAATGCTGAAAATGTTTATATTTGGTGTTTGGTTTTATGCATTTGGATATATGACAGAAATAGCTTTTTCTCTTTCTGTTTTAATTTTTTGCTCCTAATTTTGGGGGTAGTTTTTATGAAATAGTGGCATACAAATTTTACAATTCAAAAAAAATACATTTTTTAATACACAGTACAAATGTTATTTAGAATAAGAAATCTTATGTACTTAAAGACTAATTTTTAAGTGAAATAAATTACTTTTAAAAAGTTTATTTTTTAAAAGAAATTAGCACTTTAGCTGTACTGTGTCTAATAATATTTCTAGGATATTCCCATATTGTGACAGGGGTAATTTGTTTTATAAATACTTTTATTTATATATGTAAAATGTGTTTTTATGATTTACTTATCAAATTATTTTATCACTATTTAAATGGACAATATTTGCATATTATCAATTGTTAAATTTTCACATTTTCTTTTCAATACTTAACTTTGCATTGTACAAGTACAAAGTTCAAATGGTCAGTTTAACGTATCATGTATGTAGGCACAATAAATTGTAATCTAATGACAGAATTTTATGCATGTCTTCCATATTTTTTAATGTAGTAAGGCTTTTAAAGCACTAACTTTAATCAAAGTCATAAATCAAGGTTTTGCTCAGATTTTTCTGGGATATCAAATAACCGGTTTGCTTGTCTCTCAGACCATTTGAGGTTTGGAAAATATGTTCATTATAATGTTGATGTTAAATAAGCATCTAAGTTAACACGTAAGTTGTGGGTTATCTCAAACCCAACTCTCTAGAGCAACTTAAGTCTTATTCTCGATACTGGTAATGGGTGCGTAGAACAGCTTGCACAGAAAAGAACAACACAAAGTCATAAAACTAGAAAACTCAAGGATAAAATCTATATCTCACAGTAAAGGGAAAGAGTTAGGAGTATTTTTTAAGTACCAGAAAGAACAAGCACCAAAGAAGTATTATTTATAAATATTGATATCATCAAAAATATAAATACAGAACTCAAAAAGAATTTAACAAGAGAAATTAATGACAATTTAAAGTTAATATTTGTTATGTTAAATACCTTATACAGACTATATTTCATTATTGACCTCTTATTCTTCTCTACGAGATGGCTAGGGAAAGAAGAGATAAATGACAAGTCATTAGCCCTTTTTCGAACTGTTACTTCATCCATGAAATGAATCCATGAACTGGATTTCATAAGCTGCCATACTAGGCCGGCAGTTTTCACTGCTATTTATGAGAGGGAGATTTGGTACTATACTTAAAGCAGACCAACGGGGCGCAACTTTAAAGTGTGCGTGTGCTGAGCTGGAATCCTGCAGCCCATAGACTTATCCAGAGTACTTTAGAGCATTTCTGTACAATGTGAATGTTCAGCTAAGCCATCTCTCAGGGTCCTTCTCCTCACAAGCTTAATAATTCCATTATCTTATTCTGATCTCATTCTGAACCACCTTCCATACATCAAACCTTAGACCAGACCAGCCTTTGCCAGATGGAGAGCCAAGAAGGTGTTGGCCTGTTTGCTGAATGTGCTTGATTCCACAGTGGCAGCAGCTCATAGAAAGGCTAACTGTATAAAAGATTAAAATTAAGGGCCCACAAAAAGATTTGTCTGTGCCTGTCATTTCTGCTGGCTTCTGAATGACTCTTGTCTCCCAATAAAATCCTGAATTTGAAAGCTGCATATTCAAATGCCAGAAGGATTTAGACATAAATGTGCAGATGGCTGTATAAATAAAATAACTGTCACTGACTTCTTATTTTTCTTCATAAAACCAGTGCTGTGATTCTGGCTAATCTTGTCACAGCCATTTTACCATTAAGGAAGGCATTATTTGAAAATTAAAAGCATTCTTTTTTTTCATTCGCATCTGAGATTTGCTCTAGCTGAGCTTGCAGATGTACTTAGAAATGCAGTATTTGGAGTTTAAAAAAATGAGTAAGCAAGATGGAAAACTGCTACATCATGACTTCTTTAGAGGAAAATAAAGAAATATTTTTTAAAAGAAAATGAATTTGTTGATTTTTTTCCTAACAGCATTCGTTCTGAGTTTCCTGCTGCATAGATAAGCAGGCTAAATTAGACTATTCCTTCAGGGCTATCAGGACTCTGGTATGCTCTAATATCTCTTGCATAAGATTGTCCAATAAATAATGTCATTTGGGTCGCCTGCCTAATAAAACACAAATGCTTAATTCCTTTGTGACCTGGCTCCAGGACACATTCCAGTCCTATTGCTCACGGTGCTCCTCTACATATCTTATGTCCCGGTCAAGGCTTATGACTCACTGTTTCTAGCAATGCCTATTATTTTCCCTCCTCTGTATTTATTCCCTCTTATTCTGGAATGCCATTCTCATGCCTCCTCATTTTTAACATTTTAGCCAGTGTTCAAGGCTCACCTCATTGGCTATGCCTATTTTATGAATCCTTCTTCGGTCATGCTTACCGGACATAACCTTGTGCCATGAGCTCCATTGCTCTCTATTCTTTTCATATGACCTATATGCATTTCCTCCCTGCACATATGAACCTTGTTTTCATATCTATCTCTTAAAAACACAGATCACAGGTCATGCATTCATTTCCATATTTTGCTAGGATTTAACACTTTTCATGGTACAGAGTATATCCTCAAAGTATATATTTTGAATAAATAAATGAGAATATCTTCTACTATCATGTGGACAGAGAAACTCAAAATACAATCCTCAGCAAAATCAGATAATTGGCAGTTAAAATTACAGAATAAGAATCAACAGTGAAAATATTCAGTTCAACTCTGATTAATTTTCACCAAATAAATTTCATTGCACAATACTCTCTACTACCCATCATGATGGAAACAGGCAGAGAATGAGTTGAGCTGTCTCCTTTAGTTCTCTGGAGATGGGGTCAAACTTGGTTTTTTACAAAATAATCAAGAAAAACTGAATTTAATATTCCCTCTTTTATGCTGTTTTAAAAATTGCATTTTTAAATTAAAAAAAAACTCAGCATATATCCTCAGAGTGTTGGTCAACAGTGAAAAGAAGTAATTGGGTTTTCACCCAGCACACGCTTACTGTGGAGAGTAGTTACAATTACACTAGTCTTCTCTTAAAATGTCTTGGCATCTATTGCACTTAATTTTTCTATTGCTGCATGCAATTCTCATGAATACCAGAGTCTGCTGTATTTGCTGAATTTGGATTGTGGATAAGGTCATGCTCAAACTAGCTTAAACTTACTTTGGAGAATATCTTTAAGAATATCTCTAAGTGTTTTTCTTTCACATGCCATTGTAATTTTTGGTTCCTGAATGCTACCCACAATACTATGCTTCTTAAAAATAAAACAAATAAAAGCAAGTGATTTAGTGTCTATCATTAGGTAGCACTCCACTATAACAGCATCTTTAAGCTGGAGAAATTTCTTATTTGATTGTTTGAATTAAATGTCATCTGCTCAAAGTTAATGTGTTACAGTTTCCACTTCGATTAATCCTCAGTTCTGAAAGCTTATGGGTTGAAATAGTAAAAATGTATTCTATTGACTCATGGACAAAACCAAGTGGGGGTGGGATCAAGGGTGGGTGGAGGGGGTGTGAGGGGCGATGGGAGTGGTGGGGGAAAAATGGACAAAACTGTACTCAAACAGCAATAAAAAAAGAAGACAAAGGAAAAAAAAGAAAGGTTAAAATAAATTTTTCAAAAAAAAAACTCAAGGAAGAGTTTTTTAGATATTTTTGAAACAATTATGTGGATCAATGTATTTACTAAAATCCACATTAACCAAAAAAATGTATTCTATTGACAGGGTGCTGATAGAGAACAAGCTGACACGTTACAGGTCTCTTAGGAAGTTGCTCTTAGCAAGTACGTTTTTAAAAGTGTACTTTTATTACAACATGACTTACATGCAGTAAGGAATAAATATCAGCTCAATTAGTTTTTACAAATTTTTAGCCAACACCCAGCTCAAGAAATAGACCATCGTCAATGTGGCACAACATCTATCAGGACCTCTCAGAGGCCCTCCTCTTCAAAGTAATCATTACCCCAACTTCGAATTCTTTAACAGTCTCGGTTTTGTTTTTTGTGGGGGTGGGGGGTTGTGATAGATAATGTCTTAATCCATTTGAGCTGCTATAAAAAAAATACTGTAGATCGGGTGGCTCCAACAACATCAATTTCTCATAGTTCTGAAGGCTGGGAAATTCAATACCAAGGCATCAGCAGATTTGGTGTCTGGTGAAAGCCCACTTCCAGGCAATTCCTCTTTAGAAGGTATGTTACAAATATTCATAACAGTTCTATGAACAGTTCTTGCTATACCCTCACATGGAGAAATGAGAAAGAGAACTCTCTGGAGTCTCTTTCATTAGAGCATATATATGATCACGAGGTCTCTGACCTCATGATCTAATCATCCCCTTAAAGGTTTCACCTCCAATTACCATCACATTTTAACATATGAATTTTGGTGGGACAAAACATTCAGTCCATTACAGACAGACAAGTAGATAGGCAGTAGGTGGGTAGGTAGGTAGACAGACAGATTCATCAGCATACATGCTTTTGTATTGTCTGGTTTCTTTTGATCAAAATTATGGCTATAAGTTCTAATTACATTATTGCTTGTGACAATATCTTACCAATTTTCATTACTGTATATTATCCCATTATAAGAATTTACCATCATTTATTTACCCATTCTATTCTTAAAGTGCATTTGAGTTGACTTCAGTTTAAGACTGTATCAAATAAAGCTGTTATGAATATTTTAACATAACTTCTGAGGTGGAATAAGGGTCAAGGTACACAGATGTTCAGCTTTATTAAATATTTTATGTAACTATTTTCATAATTATGTGATATTCAGTAGTCTATAATACCTTAACTTGTGTTAAATTACTAAAATTTTAAAATTTGGGTAAATATGGAAAATACAAGTACCTCTATAATAATTAATAAACATTGGAAAGAGAGGAGGCTTCTGTTCACTGGGTAGGGATGGCGTATAACTTTGAATCTCAATTTACAAAGAGAACCAGACACCTATCCCACACAGTCAGGAAATAACTTTTTGAGTCAAAGAAGTAATATCATTAATGTTTAGATCCTTTTTTCAAATGTGGAACAAAAAGATTTCAAGGATGCCCCAGGAGTGCTCATACGACAACCTCAGTGTATAATCAATGCCTTGAACTGTTGTTTCTAGAATCCCTGGGTCTCTGTGGCACCACCAGAATTACTCAGTACCTTCTGTGTAGTGCGTTCTCTTCTAATACCGTGATAGAATTAGCTCTTCCTTTTGAAGTGTATTCATTTTGAGGGCAGATGAAGATGAAATATACACTATTGTCACATTAAAATGTCTCTTTAAACTTTTATTCCAATGGCCAACTTCAAAGGTAAGATCATGTTTTACGACTTCTAAACGTAGTAAAGTGGTAGGAAAGAAATATTTGAATTTTTAATTGAGTGAGGTATAATCCCTGAATTTTGTTTAACCACAGTAAGCTGGTTATTTTTAAACATCTATATTTCAAATACTAAATTCTACAAATGTAAATTAAGCACACTAAATTTACTACATTGCTATAAAACATACCTGGTAGGAAATCTCAAGTTTACTCTGCTTAGGTGTCAAGTTAAAAAAAAAAAAAGTGGCTCTACAGGTAGTAAAATAGCTGACAAGGAAAAAGAAAAAAATACATTGGAGGGAAATAAATCAGCACTGGAGTATGCGTGGTGACCTTCTATTTATAGACTCAGTGGACTGACAAAGGCACAAGCACTCTAGACATTTTTGCTTAATTAAAGTTTGACTGAGATATCTAGCTAACATTTTGAAAGAAAGACTATACTGATACTAACTGCTGTCACTTTCTCACTTCCCATTTACCCTTATTGTAAACTGGTGCCCACTTTCATTCTCTGCTGAAGCTATTCTCTCAAAAGTCATCAAGAATAATATTTCCTAAGTGAAATGTACCTTATAAATATTTATTCAGATACTCTAGTGTCCTCTGTTTCTTCTTTATTTGGCCTATGAGTGTCACAGTTACTTGTCCCTAACCTATCATGCTTCCTTTCTTTGACAAGTTTTATTTAAAATATGATGTCAAGAACTCAAAGTGCCCCTTCAGCTCTGGGCTTGATGAGACCATGAGGTCTTTCACTAACCACCCCTACTGTAGGTCAATTACACAAATTCAGTCTGAAAGTGTCAGGGTTCATCCTCTAAATAAATCTTTCAGTGCTTTCAAAACTCTACTGTCTGGCATTCTAAAGTTTCTTCAATTTCAAAATGATTCAATTATTAATTAGAGGAAGCAGTATAGTTCAGAATTAAGATCTCAGACTTTGAAATCAGATGACCCAAGTTCAAGCCCCATTTTTTACCATTACTAGCTACTGGGCTTGGAGTAAATGAATCCTCACCAGCCCTGCTTTCCCCATGCATAACAATAGGGGGCTGTAACAGTGCCTACCACTCAGAATTTTTATAAGAAACAAGATGCTTTTGGAGCCTGACAAGATTTTTTTAAAAAAGAGACAAGTAAGATCATGGATATAAACACCCTAAGTGACTTGTACTCTTAAACTTCAGATAATTTATTATTGTTATTTTTGCTATTATTTTAGATAGATGTGGAAAGCATAAGCATATCTTATAAACTGACTAGAAATCATTGTACAAGTAAGGCTAAATTAGAGCAATCCTATGGGTCATTTGTATAATCATTTTTCCTGGTGTATTTTGTTCCATAGTACAATGTTAATCTTATTATAAGTAAGCCTGGGTTTTTTTCATGTCAGATTTTGTTGGGTAAATAAAGGAAGACAGCACAGAGGTATTGTCCTTTGGGCTGACTGCTGAAAGATGAGTGAAAAAACACTGCTGGGCTACTGAAATAGGGAGGAGTAGTTGAGGCACGGAAGAACCCTTGTACAGAGGTGCAACAGTAGAACCAAGCCAACTTGGGAAAGCCCAGCTGGTTGAGTGTTACTGGAGGCAGCACCTGCAAGGGAGAAAGTATTAAAGGTGGAGAAGAGTGTTCTGTTTTGCTTTAAACTATAGAAAAAGACACATGCAATTTTTCCTTTAAAAACCTACTGTTGCAGCAAGGACCTTAGGAAAAAAGCTTTGGCCTTATTAAGAGCTTGCGTTATAAAACTTGATTCCACAGGGGACTCAAGAGTCCTTTCATTGAAGGAGATAGGCTGTTCAACACTTGCTTCCCCCAATTCCCTGAACCTCTTCATTCCCAGCTCACCACAGGTATATACTGAAATAAGCCTCCACTCGTTCCAATTCATAGGCTTAATAAAAGTGATCAACCCAGGCTCAGGAGTCCTGGGTATAAAGTCATCTCTCATTTTTGCTCTCTACTGTAAAGAACAAAGGTAGGAACATTGGTGTAGCCACAGTTTTTGCATCCAGGTGTCCGTCACTGAAGAAAATTGATGGGCACAATCCTTAGCTAGGCAAATCAACCTAGGCCATGACATCAAAGTATCACCACAGCCTGAAAAAGGTAAAATATTCATTTATCTCCATTTTGAAATGAAGAATAAAATTTTGTGTTTTTGCTCATATTTAATTCAACTCAATACGTGTTTTCATACAAAAAATAAAACATTGAATGACTTTATTTTAAATTTGCTATATAACTGTTTCAAAGGTCTGTTCAGTCTGGGTTCTAAGTGTACAAACAGAAAGTTGAAACATATTTGAAATGCACTAAAAGTTAACTTCTAGTTTTATTCAGAGGACTTTGAAATTTTTCAGTAAAAGCACTCCTAGCTGATCTCTATGGACTGACTTGAATATTTACCAGTAGCTTCTCACCCTCTTCAGATCATACTGTCCAAATCCTAACCCTCAGTGAAGGCGTATCCTAGTACATCATTCTTGGACCCTCGACCTCCTATTACCTAAGCTATGTGTTTATATAAATTATTTGTATTTCTTCCCCAACCTGTTTATGACACTTATTCTTGTTACTGTAATTATATTGTTTAATTGAACATTTTATCTATGAATTAAGTATAAGTTTGAAGTAAAAGAGCTATTTCTATGCAAACCAGATTCATTGCTTTGGAAAGACTTAAGAATTGATGATACTGAATTACATGTAAGGATAATGACATTAATATATTGGGGAAAGTAGCACAAATCTAGAAAGATTTGACATTCATACTGGTGATAAGGATCAACTGAGTTATCGCTTTTCTTTGAATGATCAAAAGAAATTTTGGATGATGAATTCAAATATGTTTTATGCAAGAGAATACGTAACTTCACTCCAATGAGCAGATCCATTCTCAAAGGAAAGTATTTAGCTCGACTATAAAAGACAAAGGAATATTCAAAGTTAAAATTTGTCAATTTTGTATGTTTCATAATTTTTGGTGTTATGGATAATTTTTTTTTATTAACCAACCAACCACACATCTCAATAACATTAGCTAAAAAAGAATTCAACTGGCTATTTGCGACTTTGGGGGCAAGGAGCAAAGAATATCAAATACCCTCTTAAATGCATAAATAAAAAAATAAAAATTAATATGAATTAGTACAACTACAGGTCAATCTTTTACTAACATTTTCCTCCCTCAATTTAATTCCAAAATATGCTAAAATAATATGGTAAGACATTTTGCACACATATCTACAAATAACCACTACACGGATTTCATTTAGCTTCAGAAGGTCTGTGAATAAACACTTATTTTCATGTCACTGGTTTATGTTTTCTTAATAGGAGTTACTGCTGGAAAAGTTGATGGTAATAGGTATATAAATACTATGAAAACTACAACAGGGAAAAATCAAAGGAAAAATGTCCATTTTGAGAGAGGGCAATGGAATAGTTATTTTCTCAGTGCAAAAGGCTATCTCTGTTAAAATATGGTTAATTTCCCTAATCATTTCATTGAATACCACTTTTAAATATAGATTATTGGTACTCACAGTTAAGTACAATGTAGCAATTTTGTTTGAATATGTACTGCATCTTATTAAACTTCGTATTTGTGCTTTTATGACTATTTTCCTTTACTGTTTTTGCTAGGGAAAGTCTTTTTTGGTGGCTTCTTTAGTTTGAATTTAGGATGTAATAAAAGATGAGGTTACGTATAATCATAAGGCATTTTATGACGAGTTGTATTTAATGGTCACCACTTGGGCATCTCGTTTTTCTGTTTGAGATTCTAGCCTCATCTAATAATGAATGCCACAATTTGTCACTCTACCTGAGCTGAAATATGCAGAGTTCAATGAACTCTAAAGCATTTTTATAACAGGAATTTCCTTTCATTCTCCTCACAAAAGTTATTTGTTAATTCTGGAAACTCGTCTCCCAAATGTTCACAGTCTTTAAAATATTGCAGAAGCAAGTACACTCTGCATGTATTCTTAACTTCCTGTGCCGGGAGTGAGTTACTTTGTTTAAAATACAACATGGTGATTAAGTCCCATGCTTTCTAGATGCATGGAAATTTATTTAATATTGGAATCCTAATGTACAAAAGTGAATATTCAGTAAAATAAGGGCATATCAAGCAGTATAACCTGATAGCATCACATTTGTGTGGCATCCCAGCCCTAAGCCTATTTTTCAGAATTATGAAAACTACAATGGCATTCTGAAATAATTTCTTTAACAGAAAATAGTCACCATTAATGTAAAAGTAATTTTATAAACCAAGGAAATTTAATTTTCAAGGCATAAATTAAAATGTTTTGTAAACCTAGTCAAAACACTTTCTCATAACAAACACATGGGCTGATTTGCAAAATAGGTCAATGTTGGCTTGCAGTGATTCTGCTTAGAAACTCTCTCATTTCTCATCTAAAAGCATCTGACATCATTATTTTATATCTGTATTATTTAACTTCATAATTCCTCAGAGAAGGTAAACCAAGCTCAAGTTTCTTTTTACATCTGAGTTTCTAGGCTCTAAACTAGGCACAGTACTTCATGACCACACTTTCTAAACAGAATCTGCTGTTTAGAGTACAAAATTTCTTTATAGGTTTGTATACAATAAAAAAATAATATGCTTACAGCCTTTGGATTTATTTTGGCTGCAAACAAGTTAACACATTAGAGACAGGCATTTAAATATGTCTCCAAAGATGTTTCGAGGTGTTGTCTTTTGGTATCTTCTTTGAGTTCTAGTTACATTATATTTTCTTTGGTTTCATTAATAAATGTAAAAGCAAAAATCTTCTTGAACAAGTCTGTGTTAAAAGTCTTATTTTAAGTTACTCCCGAGCTACAAGTCAGGGATTTCTCATTTGCAAAACATTAAAATTTCCATCACTGGACAAACGTGTCCAACAAATCATTCTCATTTCTTTTATTACCCCATTCTGCTTTGCAATTTTTTGTTTTTGTTTTTGTAAAATACAATTTATAATTTTATTCATCAATTCAATTTATCCTGCTTACATCTGTTTATCCATCACACCTGGTACAGATCTCCGACAGTTCACTGACTGTGTAGACTGTGTCTCACAGCAGGATACCTAAAGTTCAGAGGTAGCTCAGTGGTCAGTGGCCAAAGGAATGGCCCAGTTATCCATACAGTTCCATACTGGAGGAATGGCAGGAAAGCACTATAAACAGCAAACCAATGTCTTTCTTAGCTTGCTAGTTGTAGTGGGATGCAGAATAACCAGTTTAAAACACAAGCTTTAAATGTGGTAGACTTGGGTTTGCATCCTGGCTATTCTCCCCAGTAGCCATGTATTGTTGGTTAAGTTATTTCACCTTAAGGAATCACTGTTTCCTCATATTTAAAAGTAAAGTGGAAATATATGTCATATATTGATGCTGTGAGAATTAAATGATATAAAATACATAAAATATGTATTGCAGTATAGAGCCAGACACATAGAAAATGCTTTATAAATTTTCACTATTCATATTCTCATTGTTTATACTAGTATAGAGACAAATGGCTAAATACTTAAAAGCTTATAGGCATTTGGTATTAATGTTCAATGTAGGAACAGAGTACTCTGCTATGCATCTAAACCATCAATATTACATCATAGTTTTTTTATTGTAATGTAATTACAATTGTCCCCATTTCCCCCTTTACTCTCCCCCACCCTACCCACCCCCATCACCCACATTCAATCTCCCCTCCCTGTTGTCTTTGTCCATGGGTCCTTTATACATGTTACTTGATGACTCATCCCCTTCTTTGCCCCATTCATTTTTTTAAGAAAATAGAGAACCTGTTAAAAATTGAGAAAGTTTGTCAACAAAATTGTAAAGCTAAAGCTACATTTGGAGCTAAATAAACACATAAAGAGACTTTTTTTTGTATTGTTTAAAGACATGGTGGAGAGAGTTCCTAGGAACATCGAGAATGACAAAGAACATAGATTATGTACCTACTGTGGACTTATAACATGCACATAAGAAGGGTCATGACATTAGCTCTTGAGGTCTTCTCCCTGGGAACATACTTCTCAGTCTATGACAACAGACAATGGTTGCTTAGCATTTTGCTTGCTTCAAAAAATATCTGATCTATCAAAGTATATTTACTCATAATTTTCCCCACTCCCCATGATATTTTCCTTAGAAATGGAAAGAAATAGAGAGATCAGACAAGTCCTGACATACAACTACGATGATTCAGTTCAGTGTTTCTCGAATTACTGTCCCTGGGAAGCAGTGCCATATGATGATAATGGGCAAAAAAGTGATATTTTGGTAATTATTCTCAGGGTCATTTATATGCTAATGTAAATGAGGCTTTTCTAGATTATTCTATAGCAGGTTATAAAATATTATCAAAAATTGATCATAAAATGACTATTTGGTGATATTTTTTAATTTTAAAAAGTGTTTCTAATTTTATCAGACATAATTGATATGTAACATTGTACTAGTTCTAGGTGTACAACATGATTTAATATAATCTGAAGTAATTAACACAATAAGTTTAATTAGCATGCATCACCTCACAGATACAAATTTCTTTTTTCTTTTGATGAGAATTTATAAGATTTACTCTCTTAGCAACTTTCATAACATGATACAATATCATTCAGTGACATATGTTAATGCTTTTGAAGAGTGCTTGAAAAAGCATTGTTTGAGAGGTACTGGTTTAGTGGTAAAAATAAACAACCTAAGAAAGTGTAAAATGGTTATTCCTTTGTGTAAAAATATCATCTAATATTTGCCAAGATATCTAAAGGGAAAGAAAGGAAGAAGGAAAAGTGGAAGGAAAGAAAGCAAGAAGGAAGAATGGAAGAAAGGAATGTAGTTCACATGCTATAATATTTTCCTATTCAGAAAATAATAATTTTAAACAAAAGCAACACAATTTTTATTTCTTCAATAATTTTATCACTATTTTTACCCTCCAATTTAACTACTAATAAAACCAAGAATAATTTATATTGCATAAGCCATTCTTTCATGTACATTAGTTTATTCCAATTGTTTTTAATATAAAATTGTAGAATGTTCAGTTCTTGACACCTAAGGAAATATCCTGTGAGCTTCAATTTCAAAATTTAGCACAAAATTTCGTACATATAGGTTCAAGAAGAGTATTAACAGGGCTTTCTCTAGATGAATCCTGCTGGGTTTAGGAACTGCTGGATCAGAAGCCATGCTGTGCTTCTAATCAGAGTAGAATTCTGCAATATGCTTCCACAGGCTACAGAGGCCTCTCTGCACAGCTGTGCAGTCAGTCCTAAGCTCTCAGGCAGAAGTCACCAGCCCTTCCCTTCCCCTCCTGGTGAAGGGAGAATCCTAACCATGTCTCTCCAGGAAAGGTGAATCAAGTACCACAAGGCTATGGCGTCCTGGAAGGGTGGTCAGCTTTGTCTTAAGGGCACAAATGAGTAGCAGGACCAAAAAATCACAGTGTTCTCAATAGCACAAAATATACAAATTCTAACCTTAGTTCTACTACTTATTAGCTATGTAACTTTGGGCCTCTTAATTCCACTCTGTCCACCTCTGTTTCTTCAACTAGAAAATGGGGGAAAAAATGATAAAGGACAGCAGCAAAAATCCAGGTGCTATAATGTGTGTAGCATGAAGAGAGCATTCAATTCAGAAACCAGGCCCTGGTAGAGTAGCTTAGTTGGTTAGAGTGTTGTCCCTATATGCCAGGGCTATGGGGTTCTATCCCCAGTCAGGGCACAAACAAGAAGCAACCAATGAATGGGTAAATTAGGGGAATAACAAATTGATGTTTCTTCTCTCTCTCTCTCTCTCTCTCCCTGCCCCCCCCCATCCTCCAAGATTAATAATAAAAAAGAAAGCAATTTGGAAACTAGTTTAACAGTTATATAAATAATAACTATTATAGGAAAAAATAAACAAAAACCAACGAATAATAATCAGCCACAAAAAAACCCCATACAGATTAAGTTATTTTAATTTCTCTGACGTATGTTTTTATTTTTTCTGATCAGTGTTTCAGA